>OV702285.1:375168217-375335717 GCA_916181665.1 Avena sativa | reverse complement strand
AAAAGAATAAAAGTATTATTTTATTTTGACTTTGGATTATGTTGTTAAACAGAATTAAAAACTACACAAAGTTTGGCAAAGGTTTGAATTCATTTGGGTGTTTGAATTGTTTGAATAAAATCAAAAAAGATTTCAAATAGAAAAAGGAAAAAAGCTTCAGTATAAAAAAAGAAACAAACCCAGCCCAGCAAACATGCCCAGCAAGCCCAACTAAACTCCCCACGCGTGAAACGTTTTCTACCCAGAAAAGAACCCACAGAGACGCTGACGAGTGGCCTCACTCCCACTTCTTCCACCTCGCTGACAGACGGACCCCACGCCACCTCACCGTCGTCTTCAACCCCACGACCAGGCCCCTGCCATTGCTGCAGGCAGAATGTGGCGATGAATACGCGTTGATGGCTGAGTGATTCCTCCCAGTAACGATGCTCCTTTAAACGCCACGCTCTCCTCTACCTTTCCCCTCACTTGACCGCTCCTCTCTGCCCCAGGGCTGTCCTAATTTTGAATCACACTCTACTGTCTCCGGCGAGCTTCTAACGTCGATTCCGGCGAGAACACCCACCTCCACTGCCCCTGGTTGCCACTAGGGTACTCGCCAGCACCAGGCGCATCCACCAGTACCTCCAGCTCGGCCGCGCTCGTTTCAGAACGTCGGCAACTTCTCCAAATCGTGCACCACCGGCATCTGCCATTGCTCCGTCGAGCTTCCCAGGTGAACTTTGACCGCCCTAAGCTCTCTCGATGATGCTCACATGAACCCCACGTTCGCCGCATATAACCATGCCCCTATCTTGACTTAGGGTGATCTGCAGCCTCGCCCTCGAAGACCTCCAGAGACACCTGCCGCTCGCAGCAACTCCGGCGAGCAATTTCTTCCGTCCTCGTGCGCCCCCTGCCTCCTCGTGAACAGGTTGAGCATCAGCACGTCCAGGCGAACACGGTGATCCCTCTCCCATTCTTTCTCGCGTCATGCATCACCGGCGATGACCACGCCAGAGCGCTGCCGCGAGAGCGCCGCCATCAGCGCCGCTCGATTTAGGTCAAAACGTTTTACACTGTTAGATCTCCATCTGGCGGCTTAGATAGAATCATTAAACGAAGAGGTACGGGCTAATCTGAACCGCACCATCTCACTTAGATCCAACGGTTGTAACTGCGCAATCCACGCGAACCGGTATCAGCGAATAAGAAACAGACGCGTGGCACTGGTTTAGTTTAAAACGGAATTTTGAATCTGATTGATATGCAAACTTGTAAAATTCATAACTTTAGTTCTACACGTCCAAATTTGGCAGATTTTATATCAATGGAATCAGTAAAACAAGTACTTTGCAACCATGCACTTTGTTTAATGTTTTGCTTCTGTTAAATTGATTGAATTTGCAGAAACATGTGTAGGCTCATTATGAGTATAAAAATTGTTCTAGATACAATTTTAATGTGAAAACTTTGCAAAATGGATTGTTGTGAACCTACTGACCCTAGGAACCAACTTATGGATTTAAAAATGTATTTTGTAAAGTTTAGGAATAAATAATTGAATTAGCTCATTTCTAGTCAAATAAAAATATTGATTATGGTTTAGAAATGATTTTTGGAATGAAACCTTTGGGAAATGATTTGATTCAAACCTTCTGACCCTAAACACAAAGTTTTGAGAATTAAAATATATTTGGTGAACTCTTTTAAGAATATTTCTTTGCTAAAAGCATTTTCAACCACATAAAATATTGATTTGATTTAAAAATGGTTTATAGATAAAACCTTTTGAAAATGGTTTTACCACTTTAGTAAATGACCACTTTTGAACCTTACAATGTTTAGAGCCTAGTAGAAACCACTTTTGCAAGTAAAACTATCTTTTACCTTGTTTTGTTATTTTATGTGTGATAAATTGGTTGGAATGCTAGTTGAATCTATGTTTGCTTGATTGAATTGTAGTGGAATTAGAAGAGTGTGATATTAGCAAGATCAAGAAGTGAACCAACATTCTCTACTAAAAAGGCAAGTGACACTATCATCCATGTCCTACTATTTTCATTACACTTAGTGGATTTTGTAACATGCATGATAAGGACTACTATATTTTATGCTATGCTAAATCCTAATAGGATACCCTTATATCTCCCTTAGTGAAAACATTGTAGTTGTAGTATGCTTAGCTCAGCTATATATTTGGGATGGGATACATGTTATGATTATATGAAGAGTTGAAAAGATATATGTTTTATATAATAAAACAAGTACTCAATGAACCACCTGGGTGGACAAGGATACTCAAGTTTTGGACAAGGTGGCAACAAAAGGAACCATGTTTATATGGCTATCTCTTTTTGTATGTGCACTAGAAGGAAACCACCCAGGGACTTAGAGATTGAACATGTTTATCGTATAGTGGCTTCCGTGTACAGCCACATGCTAAATGGGCTCTGTCTTAGTCAACTACATAGTGGAATACCCATGCATTGGCATCTTCAGGTTAACTAGAATTGTGTAAGGGAACTTGAAACCCTACATTGGTGCCTGGATGACAAGCTAGCAATTGTGTATTGGGAGGACTTCTATGGAAAGACTTTGTCACATTCTCAATCTGCCTGTACTCTATCTTGGTGAGTACTTATCCTGCGGCCACTGGTGGCATCAAGATGAGATTGTGTCATGTGGGTAAAGTGTACAACTTCTGCAGAAGATCAAATTATAAGTACTTAGCCGTGTCCCCGGTTATGGACAACTCTGAGCAACTAAGGCCTGAAGCTATGGAAGATCTCGACATTCCAATTTCTCAAAGTAAAACTTGATGGTGACAACAAGGGATTTGAAGCACTTGGAGTTTTCCAAGAAGTTCAGAAAGATTTGACAAAAGATCAAAACTATTTTTGAAAATATAGGATAAAACTATATTGCTTTCTGCAAATGAGCCTAAACCCTACTTAGCCAAATATGCATGTATTGATAGGATCCACTTATTTCTACATAGTAGTGAAACTTGCCAATTTAATTCAAATGTATTGACCCTTGTGGCTGCAACTTATTATGTTGCAGGTTTGTTTGATGTTATTGAAGTTTGTTGAATAGGATTACAAGTCTACAACCAACATGATTGTCTGTGGCACTTTGAATATGAAGGACTCCATGCTTTATAGATTTCTGCTGCAATGTAATGTGATAGCCAAATGAGCTATGTAAGATGTAATAAATTATTTTAATCCTGGTTATAAAGTTGTATTATGACCTTTGTTTCTTGATATTACATCTTAACTGTCGATGCTAGCTATTGATCCAGGGACTAGCATTGTAAACACAGGGATCTCTACCTTATTAAAGATTGGGAACCTTACAAGAACTTTCATGGAGTTCCTTTCCCGTTGTGTTCGCAGCTCCTTCCCGGAATAGGGAGTAACAAGTTACAGCTCTTACACTCTGCAGAGGTGCGTTACTTTACCCATGAGAGATCAACTCTTTGTTGCACAACCAGACAGCTTATTCCCGTCCACAATTTCATGATGTGAGGCCCAGAAGATGATCTAAGCCAATCACTGCTCCCTTATATACCTCGCATGCCTCCTTGGTGTACACCATGCCCACATATTGGATTATGGCAATGGTTTGTACAAACCGTTAGATGCCAGAACTATCGTGGGACGTTGAGGGTTCCCACCCATATGCTCCATATCCTCTACGAATTACCAATTAATATGCACGCTACGAGGATAACAACCACGACCTTCACATCCGGCTTCATGCGAGAGGAAGAAGATATAACTGACTTCTCTGTCCCATTCCAAATCTCATGGTTATCGCGTAATATACGGCGCAAGAATCACTAGCGACATTGGTTGTTAAGTCCTAGATAATATGTTCCTTTACCACCAGAACTTTTATAGTAATTTATTACCTCATGGTAATAACCTATAATCACATTATTATGAAAATAGTGTTTTCGGACCTTTTTCAAATGCAGGTGATGTCCACATTGGATTTGTAAAATACTCTACAGAAAATAACCAAAGGACATGAGCAAGTGTGAACTTGCCTTTTGTGATTGCAAGATATGCACTCACGGTCTTCAAGATGTTATAAGATCCAATATCTGAAATCAGCATCATTGGTCTAGTAAGGAATAATGCTTAAAGAATCAATATGTTCCTATGCATAAGTAATGTGATGCATTTTATAAACGCGAATCCCGGGGATAACATTGTCTTAGTGTTTGGGTACTAGAAATGTGTTGTACTTTTTGATGAGTTTTATACTCGTGCTTCTTATTAAGGCTTGTGAGTGTGTGTGAAACAATCATATAATTATAATATCATAAAACAATAGGACACACACAAATGTGAAATGCTCCTCAAGGTTGCTTATATAAGAGTTCTTGTTTGAAGTGGCAAAAAGAATAACATTTGAATAAAAGATTTATGTTCTAAGGTCTAAACAACCTTTGTGGTTAGTTGAGTCTGGTCGATGTTATTTGTGCTTGCTTGAATAGTTTGGGCTTGAGATGCTTTATGACAACTATATCAGACCAAAGTTAACTATAAAACATCCAACAATGTTTATAGTATTATATTTAGAGTCTTTTAGACTAAAGTTAACTTTAAAACATAGATAGTTTGAAAGTATAATGCTTATAACATTTGTACTTTGTGTACTTGGTAATGTTGCCTTAAGGTTACTTAAGAATGGTTATATTTTTCTTTGATGTGGTGGTTTTCTTGATTTTATAATGGAATAGTATCACTTACCCCTTTTTATGGATGAGTGGTTATAGTTTGTAAACCATGGAGTAATGTTACTTAATTGCTTATGAGTTCACTATAGTGTTTTTGTATGTTGATAAACTTATGGTTAAAGTAAAGGAAATAAGTTTTTATTTAACTACAAAGTATTCTTGATGATTTTATATTTAATAAGGATTATTTTTAGAAAATATTACACACCTATGGTTGAGGAGAATTCAATAAAATTGTAATTAAAAAGTGTTAAAGTATTTTGAATTCATCTTATTAATGTTGAAGACTAATACTATTTATTAGACTCAATTGGTTAATTTTAGACATATTAGCTATTTTTATTTACTCCTATATGAATTATCAATTAAGTAAATAAGTTTAAATTTGATTTATTAAAGTATTTTAATTTTTATTTAATTCAAAAGTGGAATATTATATTTTTTAACATGCAGATATTATTTTTGCGATCATTTTTGTATATTACATTTATTTTTGTGATTTATAAATAATAAGATATGATTTTGACAATTCTTATTACTTTATAATTACTTAATAAATAATAAATATTTAATTAAGTGAAATAATAATACATGATTATAGTTTTTAAAATATTGTTTTTATTTTTCCAAGATTTTTGGTATTTATTTATATTCTTAACATTTACCATTATTAAAATAGGAATTATCAAAGTTTTATTACCTTTAAAATCTTTATTAAACAATAATTATTTAAATTGTTAACATAATAATGTTTAATAATAGTTTTAAGTTATATATTTTATTTTTCTAAACATTTTCATATATTATGCATATTTTTCTGAACTATAAATCAAAAGTTATTAATTTAACAAGATTTAATCATTTATTTGATTTCTGGAATATTAATAATTGAGCTTATAACATTTTATTTATTTCTTAATCAGGAAATAACTTTTTACACCGCACCCACACTTAGCCCTAGTCACTGACTAGTGGGCCAGTGGCCACCTCAGCTCTCAGATTAGTAAATGTATTTTTACCGACCCTATTTCTACTTCCAGACAATGACACATGGGCCCTGGGCCACGTCACTGCCACGCGAGACAAAGACCAGGTCAAACAGAGGACTAGGTCCAGGGTGGCGTCGACATGACGTTTCCATGGCGTCAGCACCACCACCGCCGTTAGAGGGTGGTCGCCGGCGACGATCCACGGCACCCCAGCAAACGAAACTAACCTAGTTCGAATCAGCGCAACTCGCAGAACCCTAAAGTGGTGGTGCCACTCGGAAATAGTCATCGGAGCCTGAGCTCCGACAAGCTCCGACGATGGCCGACGATGGCACAAGGTGAGAAGACGATTCACATCGAGATAAGGAGATTTAAGAATACTGGAAGGTTCAGGAACTCACCCTGATGACAATAGAGAGGTCTGCAAGGAAAGGCGTGGTCGGAAACGAGCTCTCCGACAAGGATACCGATGAACTGCCGCAAAGAGGAACGGAAAAATTCGTCTACTCCAGTGCTCCCCTTGATGCAAGATTTCACTTAGAGGATCTAAGGAGGACGGGGCTTCTCCATGGCTACTTGGAAGAGTGTGGGGAGGTGAGGTTCGACGGCGAGGCATGGCTCCGGTGAGCTAGGGTTTCGGCCCCATTCAAATCAGTGAGGATAAGGAGGGATTGTGGATAGGGATTGAGACAAGGCGTCACGGTGGCCTTCTTATCCCCCTCTAGAACGACGGCGAGCATTTTGACGCACGGCTGATGACGACCGGCATCGGGCGGTGGAGAGCTCCTCCAGCGAGCTGCCTGTGTGCGTGAGGATGACGATGATGTCACTTTTGTGGAAAACCCCCTCGCAAATCTTTCAGCTCAACCCGCAGTCCTTCTTCGGTCCCACTTGTCAGTCACAGACGAGAACGAGCTGGGCTGGCTGCTAGGATTTTGTGGGATGCACATGGGCGTCAGATAAGGAAAGAGGAGTTGGCCCACGGCCAGGTTTTATTTTTTATTTGTTTCCCTTTTTCTATTTTCTGTTTTCCTTTTCAGATTTGTATATAATATTTAATTTGAACTTTTCTTTGCAGAATTAATTTGCTGGATAATTGTAGTAATACTAAAATGTATTTAGTATCATTTGTGAACTTTTATTGTATAATGTTATGTTTTCTTTATGAATATACTTTTCCTATTATTATTTGTAAAGCTTTTAATATGCATTTAATCGAGCTAATATCCATAAACATATTATAGGATGAATTATTATTAACTCATGAGATTTGATTCTTATTAACTCATAATATTTAGGTGATTTTTATATGGTGATCCTTTATTTTTATTAGATAAATAGAATTTCTAGGGAATTAATATGATTAATATTATTCCCATGAATTTAGGCAATAACAATGGATATATATTTTATTATAATTAACAAAAAAGTTAGGGTTCGATTTGGAAGTGCTTACCCTAGAGTTTAGGATTCTTATTTACTTCTATTCCCTTATTGATGTGAGTAAAGGTTTAATAGGCTAAGCATATTGTCTTCTGTTTGTGATCTTTAATGATAACACCTTTTAAAATATAAAGTTACATCTAAAATGTTTTATGGAGAAGAATTGATAAAGATACTCTTAAGCCCATATAATTATGATAATTGGAATTGTCAGAGATGTGCTTATCTAATTTTCTATAAGAAAATATTCCTATTAAGTGATATAGATATAAGATGAGGAATTCATAATATGAAATGGATATTATACTTGCTTTAAGACTTAAAGTGGATTGTTTACCAAGAATGTCTATTTTCCATAATTCACAATCCTGGATTTCTAATTAAGGAATTCCTTTCCTAGATATACTATTTCTTCCTATCTATCATCATGGTTAACATGATGAGCTTTCCTTTAAAAAAATATTGATTCTTCTAAACTCATTGATAAATCCAATGAGCTTGACATTGAAGCTTTTATAGTTTCCTCATATACATACTTGGTTATATCCACTACTCTACTGTTTTTTTTAGGGTAATAACAGTAGGAAAGACTCCTACTGCCTCATTTTCATTAATAATGGGTCAGAATCTGTAAGGTTCCATATTTACACAGAGACAGAGGATGGGGGAGAGACTCTAAAAAGTCAGAAAAGATAAATCTAGGAGTACAAGAAGGTTTACAAACTATGAATAATGCTCTTGATAAGTGGATGTAGCTCCTCTTTAGTCCTATGAATCAGTAGTGACAGATCAGCAGCAAATCTTGATTTCCAAGCCTGAACTGATGGTTGTATGTTATTAAACCAGAGATTGTTTCTCTCTTTCCAGATGTTCCAAGAGCCCAGCAAGGTGATTTCCATAAACAGCTTTTTATTCCAGCTCTTTTTTCCTTGCTCAATGATCTGGAGCCTAGAGTTATTCATAGCCCAAGAGATGTTAATTGAACTCCAGCAATCTTGGCTAAATGGGCAATGAAAAAACAAGTGTTCAATTGTTTCCTCAGTATTGTGATTACACATAAAACAATCATATCCAGTCCCCAATGCATAATGTCTTCTTCTTAACATGTTTCTTGTATTCAATCTGCCAGACAGAATTAACCACCCAAAGAACTTCACTTTTGCTGTGCACTTCGATTTCCACAGCCATTTAAAGGATATGTGTGGATTTATATTTCTGAAATTGTATTGATAATATTTGCTGGAAGTGAATTCTTTGTCCCCCCAAACATAGCTCCAAGTGTCATGTGAATGTTCTCTAAGTTCAATTTCTCTACAGATATTCTGAATGTCCCTCAATTCAGCTAATGCTTCAGGTGATAAAGGGAGATAAAAGAGTTGTGTCAAACTATCAGCTGTAAGAAACTCCTGTACAGAGATATCTTCCTTCCTAGCATAAGAGTAAATGGTTGGGTGACTCTCTTCTAAGATGGTTACAGACCATTGATCCTTCCAAAACAGTGTGGTAGCCCCATTACCAATAGAGCTTTTAGCTATTCCTCTGAATAAATGTGAAAGCCTAGAAACATCTCTCCACCAGAAAGAGCCACAGGGTCCAGAAGCATGGGGAACAATGTTGTTGTAATATGCATTCCATACTAAGGAGACCCAAGGTGTGTCATCCTTATTATAGAACTTATGCAGGAATTTAAGCAACAGACCTTCATTCTGAATTTTAAGGTTGAGAATGCCAACACCTCCTCTACATTTGGGCCTACAAAACCACTACTCTACTGTTGATAACCTTCCATCCAACAAGTAGTTCCTACAAACATCACTCATAATATTCCTTAATCAACGATCACTAATATTTCTCCATCAGATGTATACATACAACTACCTTTCTCTAAAGCTTACTATCCTTTAAGATTATTAACACTACTTCCATAACTCCATGATATACTAGCTTTAATTGAATCATGCTATCTTACATTTACTTTACTCTAATAACTCACACTCCAACCCCACATTATATTAATGTGGCTTGTAATGACTACTCTAGGATAACTTATCTATACTAGGTTTTTAATCATGTTCTACACACCAATATCACTTATACTTGATATAAGTATCCAATCTTGGGGAGCAAGTATGATCATTATAATCCTTTAATCATTTATAGCTTAGGTTTCCAATTGGCTAATCAAGGCTTCATTAATACAACCTTACATTTGTATTGAAATTATCTTCTTAGTATCTCATATTGGATTAAGGGTTATTCATGGACTATGCCCTCTTGATCCAATAGAATTTCCACTGGTAACTATCTTCAAGTTTCATCCTTGTAATCCTTTTTACTACTATATAATTATATGTTATAAATTACTCTTCTATTTATTCAGGAGTTATTTAACTCCACCAATAATCTTGTTGATATAATTCTCTTCAATCACTCCCATCCTATAGATAATATCTAAGACTAGCATTACTATTTACCTCTACTTAGTTGTTTCTTTATAGGCACTTAAGTGTAAACTATGATATGGTCAAGAGTTGATAGATTGAGATTTGATGAATCAATAGTTGATTTCTCAACATTGATGAACAACAGATATTAAGATAGGTTCCATAAAGATTGATATGGAAAGAAAGATATATGCTGAATGATCTTAACTTAGTTTCTTTCCTACTCAAACTCACTAAAGAGTTAAAGTTAGGTATTACTATGATACTCATAGTAAGAATAGATAAGAATAAGGTAAGTCAGGTTTAGTCATTACATTCTTATTACTTAAGTTGTAATATTAACTTGGAATTATGAGTTGTTGTGCTGAATCTTATGATATGATCCCTTAAGGATCAAATATTAATTATTTAAGCATTGTATTATGAGTAACATTTTATTATATCTGATCTACCCTTAGATCAAATCACGTTTAGCCAAATAAGGTTTTAGCAAAGGTCATAATGAAACTTATCAGAGTCAACTTGATGATCTACTTCAATTCCATCAAGTTATGAGAAGCTCCAACCACTTTGACAAGTTTTGTTTAAAATCGCGAAAATTATTCGGATTTTCTATGCATGAATGCAATGCACACATTTAGGTTCATCTTATTTCTGAGCTTTAATGCTGGGATGTTACAGACTCTCCCCCTTAAAATAAACTTGTCCTCGAAGTTCACAAACTCTCACGTATCGGAGTAAGGAATTGACTTGTAGTGGTTGCTACATTTCTCCACTCCATGATGACCTTAAATGTAATTAATTGTAATATCCCATAACCTGATTAGATATCCTAATCCAATTCTTTTTATTTAATCATCAAACTTTATTACTATGTTAAATACAGTCTAGAGAGTCTCACTAAAACAAGTTTTAAGTTTCTATATGCCCGTGTTTGTGGTCAAAAGACTTTATTTCTATTCTTTTCATAGTATAGTTGATACTGGTACTCCTTCCAAGATTGGATTTGAACTCAATTCATCCATATCCATTGGAATTTCTTATTCTCAATACTTGTCCAATTGGGTGTTCTCTATTACTTCTTAAGGGTTACTTAAGAGTTGTTTCTTCTAGAATTAGTCGGTTAGGATTAACCTTTATCACCTTCAAGCTTTTACTTTATTAAGTTTTTAGATAATCTTTCATTATTACCTACAGTACTTCTTCAACTTTCATTCATAATGTCTACTCTCCCCCTTAGGGTTTACTAATAGTCTTTAAATTGTATATATAGCATTTATTGGCTTTATAACTAGAATGTTGGTCTCTGTTTAGTTTATACTTTACCTAATTAGGATCTGATGAAAGATTGTACGGTGTATCCACATAGTTGTGGATCCCTGAAGCAAATCTTTCAGCATTATACGTCGTACCTACTATTGGACATTTTCGCTAGGATAAGTCTGACTATGGGAAGCATCTCGAAACACGATCGCTTTAAATTTTTATACTTCCTTAAGTCTCATTTAACTTAGGCCAAATTTTATGCTCTTTATGCAACCATTAAGATGATCTAGTTTACTATGTCAACCACACCGGCTCTGAACAAGATACCAACTGTGGATCAGAATGCCGACTATGGATTAAGTACCAACGGCGGATCATTCTAGGTGGTAGGTATTACCTTACAGTTTCCGACCTACTACTGCCATTCTCTCTGAATTGTCAGAGCTTGAATACCATTTTCGTTCCAAGGCATCTTCTTTGTACTTATTCATGATACTTCCATGAACTTGGTACAACTATTTCATTAACTTCTTAGCATCATACCTACTTTGAATGAGCTTTAAGTTCATTACATCTTGTTGCTCCATACATCTTCTACAGTAAACTTCTTTCTTGAATCTGGCTAAGAATAGTCTATGCTTTATCTATCCTCCAAATGGTGTTAATACTCCTTATATTTTGCTTCATCCTTTAAGTAGGTCTTCGTCTTGATCTTTGGAACTCGTCACTCCCTTACACGAATTCCCGTTCCTATCTAGGTCTATGACATCAAGTAATAACTGGGTGTTACATCATGCATTTGCACACCTAATTAAACTTCATGTACAGATCTAGTCAATCAAGAAAATTCAAGAAAATCCAAAAGTCGATAAACAACAAAACATATACCATGTATTATACATAAGTTTTAAATAATTTACAAATGTACTAGATGTCCCAACGGTTTGCTCCACACCTATTTACACAACTATCTTACAAGAACTTCTTGTTCTTGTGAGTATGTCCTCACTTATTTTAGCAAACCTTTCAAACTACAATACGCATTACCCTCTATGTACATTATTCAAGCACTCATTCCTTGGGATGTCGTTCCTTTCTTACTTTCATCTTCCTCTAGTGCTTCCTGGAGTTCCGTCCATGATGACGTGAAGTCCTACGACTTCCTTCTGGAGCATAATAGCATCCAGGAGGTGCGTATTCTTGATTAGAAGTACCGAGACTGAGATTAGTCATTGAAAAATGACTAGAGTTGGTGTAATCTTCTACAGAATATTCCTGGTTTTCCGGCAACGCTTCCTCATAGTAAGTTGGCTCCTTAGCTTTTTCTTGGATCTAGTCGTACATATTGGTATAGTAGCTATCGTAATTCTCTTCTAAATCAATTGGATTGGTATCACCCCCATATGGTCCATAAGGCTCTCTATGGTTATAGTTGGTCTCTTCTTCAATACCTGTATCACAAGGTATAGGATTTCCTATGGTTCCACCTTGAGATTCTACTTCCCATCCATACTTGTTTGGCTCAGGGTTATTTGGAATAACTCTATTCCATTCCTGTTGTTCGGAGTTGTACTTGGTCCATAGGTCTTTAGGTGGCTTGAATTCATTTTGGTAGTAGGCATAATTTTCCGAGTTTGGATCATCAAACTCAGTTTCCTCATACACTTCCCCTGAAGGTATGTATTTGGGATGCCTAGCTTATTTATCTAACTTCTTCCTACATGCCATTGCTTTATCAGGATTAGTAAAATCCTCAATGACCGTATCCAATTCCTGAACTAAAACTTGGTGAGTGTTATGATAAGTGTTTAACAAAGACTGATAATGATCCATATACTCTACGGCTAGAGTAGGTTCAGCTTGGACTAGAGTAGAGTGATCTAACTCATGCTCTGGGTTTAAGGTTTCATGTGGTATAATGGTATGAGTACTGCCTTCTAGAGCTTGGGATTTTTGTTCACGAATCATGGTTATGGCTGCTGCTACGACAATCTGATATGCAGATGCCATGCACCTTGCCTCTCCTGATGGCATTTCTCCCTTAAGTCCTAACTTCTTGGGTAACATGATCATGACACGGTATTTAGCTAATACCTGCCCATCATAGTAACTGTAAATCTTGACCAAAAGTCTCGATTCACATTCCAAACTCCATAGAAGTTGTCGGAGATTATCTGTCCAATCCCCTCCATAGTCATTCAGTGTCTTGTTCATCAGCTGAACATTCCGGGGTGGATATCGAGGTGCCATGTGGAACCGTGGATAAGAAATTATCATCAGTCACATAGAGTTAAAACTCTTTGGTAATGATCGGATTTGCAATCATACTAAAGAATTATCGTACTAGCAACATGACAGGATTATTCTCAAGTGAATATCCCTCATTTCACTAGAGAACTCTTTATTCTTGCAGTATAAGTCCTACAGGTTCTACCCATTTACTAGGTTTCGAACCTAAGGTCAAAGCATATGCTTTGATACCAACTGCGGTGACCCAGCATACCACTACATGATGTAGTATACTATAGTCGTTCACATAATACCAATGAAACACCGTTCACTAGTATTACATCCCTCAGAATGGCACAACAGAAACACAGCGGGTCCAATACATGGCTAAAGGTTACAACTCACTCTTTACACAAGATCCAGAGAACACTCTAGGTTAAAGAGAGAGAAAGAACTTCTTACGGAGAAGAATCAAAGATAAACAACGCAAGAACTATTATACTATTAAGACTAGTATTTTAACTAAGGGATTGGCATTGCTGCTATTGCAATACACTACAGAATTAGGTTCTTTGGCTAGAGATTATATTCCTATCTAATTAGTAACTTCTTCTTCACTTGAGTTGATGTATATGTTGGCTTCATTGAAGAGCTTTATCTTTGGATGATGAGTCCTGGAGCATAACTTGATGTAGATGTTGTCTATCCCGGCTTCAGAATCTAGCAAGGGTTAAGAAGATATGTTGAGTACGAGCGTACTCAGCAAATTCACTAGAAAAGGAGTGTTTGATGCACTATAACTATAGCCACAGACCGTAGGTCGTAGGCAATGCAAGTTTTCATAAACATTTCTTCAAAGGTTGATTTTTTTCTGAAAAGCTATGTCCGTCAGCCTTCACGGGTTTACCAGAACTTTCATGGAGTTTCTTTCCTGTCGCGTTCGCAGCTCCTTCCCGGAACAGGTACTAACAAGTTACAGTTCTTACACTCAGCAGAGGTGTGTTACTTTACCCATGAGAGATCAACTCTTTGTTGCACAACCAGGAAGCTTATTCCCGTCCACAATTCCATGATGTGGGGCCTAGAAGATGATCCAAGCCAATCACTGCCCCCTTCGTGACCTCGCATGCCTCCTTGGTGTACACGATGCCCACATATTGGATTACGGCAATGGTTTGTACAAACCGTTAGATGCTAGAACTATCATGGGACGTTGATCGTTCCCACCCATATGCTGCATATCCTCTACGAATTACCAATTAATATGCACGCTACAAGGATAACAGCCACGACCAGCACATCCGGCTTCATGCGAGAGGAAGAAGATACAGCTGACTTCTCTGTCCCATTCCATATCTCATGGTTAACGCGTAATATACGGCACAAGAATCACTGGCGACATTGGTTGTTAAGTCCTAGATAATATGTTCCTTTACCACCGGAACTTTTATAGTAAGTTATTACCTCATAGTAATAACCTATAATCACATTATTATGAAAATAGTGTTTTCAGACCTTTTTCAAATGCAGGTGCTGTCCACATTGGATTTGTAAAATACTTTACAAAAAATAACAAAAGGACATGAGCAAGTGTGAACTTGCCTTTTGTAATTGCAAGCTTATGCACTCACGGTCTTCAAGATGTTTTAAGATCCAATATCTGAAATCAACATCATTGGTCTGGTAAGGAATAATGTTTAAAGAAGCAATATGTTCTGATGCATAAGTAATGTGATGCATTTTATAAACGTGAATCCCATGGATAACATTGTCTTAGTTTTTGGGTACTAGAAATGATGTATTTGAAATGTGTTGTACTTTTGGATGAGTTTTATACTTGTGCTTCTTATTAAGGCTTGTGAGTGTGTGTGAAACAATCATATAATTATAATATCATAAAACAATAGGACACACACAAATGCGAAATGCTACTCAAGATTGCTTATATAAGAGTTCTTGTTTGAAGTGGCAAAAAGAATAACATTTGAAGAAAAGATTTATGTTCTAAGGTCTAAACAACCTTTGTGGTTAGTTGAGTCTGGTCGATGTTATTTGTGCTTGCTTGGATAGTTTGGGCTTGAGATGCTTTATGACTTAACTATATCAGACCAAAGTTAACTATAAAACATCCAACTGTTTATAGTATTATATTTAGAGTATTTTAGACTAAAGTTAACTTTAAAACATAGATAGTTTGAAAGTATAATGCTTATAACATTTGTACTTTTTGTACTTGGTAATGTTTCCTTAAGGTTACTTAAGAATGGTTATATTTTTCTTTGATGTGGTGGTTTTCTTGATTTTATAATGGAATAGTATCACTTACCCCTTTTTATGGATGAGTGGTTATAGTTTGTAAACCATGGAGTAATGTTACTTAATTGCTTATGAGTTCACTATAGTGTTTTTGTATGTTGATAAACTTATGGTTAAAGTAAAGGAAATAAGTTTTTATTTAACTAAAAAGTATTCTTGATGATTTTATATTTGATAAGGATTATTTTTAGAAAATATTACACACCTATGGTTGAGGAGAATTCAATAAAATTGTAATTAAAATGTGTTAAAGTATTTTGACTTCATCTTATTAATGTTGAAGACTAATACTATTTATTAGACTCAATTGGTTAATTTTAGACATATTAGCTATTTTTATTTACTCCTATATGAATTATCAATTAAGTAAATAACTTTAAATTTGATTTATTAAAGTATTTTAATTTTTATTTAATTCAAAAGTGGAATATTATATTTTTTAACATGCAGATATTATTTTTGTGATCAGTTTTGTATATTACATTTATTTTTGTGATTTAAAATAATAAGATATGATTTTGACAATTCTTATTACTTTATAATTACTTAATAAATAATAAATATTTAATTAAGTGAAATAATAATACATGATTATAGTTTTTAAAATATTGTTTTTATTTTTCCAAGATTTTTGGTATTTATTTATATTCTTAACATTTACCATTATTAAAATAGGAATTATCAAAGTTTTATTACCTTTAAAATCTTTATTAAATAATAATTATTTAAATTGGTAACATAATATTGTTTAATAATAGCTTTAATTTATAGATTTAAGTTTTCTAAACATTTTCATATATTATGCATATTTTTCTGAACTATAAATCAAAAGTTATTAATTTAACAAGATTTAATCATTTATTTGATTTCTAGAATATTAATAATTCAGCTTATAACATTTTATTTATTTCTTAATCAGGAAATAACTTTTTACACCGCACCCACACCTAGCCCTAGTCACTGACCAGTGGGCCAGTGGCCACCTCAGCTCTCAGATTAGTAAATGTGTTTGTTACCGACCCTATTTCTACTTCTAGACAATGACACATGGGCCCTGGGCCACATCACTGCCACGCGAGACAAATACCAGGTCAAACACAGGACTGGGTCCAGGGTAGCGTCGGCATGACGTTACTATGACGTCAGCACCACCACCGCCGTCAGCGCCCCAGCAAACGAAACTAACCTAGTTTTAATCAGCGCAACTTGCAGAACCCTAAAGTGGTGGCGCCGCTCGGAAATAGTCATCGGAGCCTGAGCTCCGATGGTGGCCGACGATGGCACAAGGTGAGACGGCGATTCACATCGAGATAAGGCGATTTAAGAATTCTGGAAGGTTCAGGAACTCACCCTAATAACGATAGAGAGGTCGGCGAGGACAAGCGTGGTCGGAAACGAGCTCTCCGACGAGGATTCCGACGAACTGCCGCAAAGAGGAACGACAAAATTCGTCCACTTCAGTGCTCCCCTTGATGCAAGATTTCACTTAGAGGATCTACGGAGGACGGGGCTTCTCCATGGCTACTTGGAAGAGTGTGGGGAGGTGCGGTTCGACGGCGAGGTGTGGCTCCAGTGAGCTAGGGTTTCGGCCCCATTCGAATCAGTGAGGATAAGGAGGGATTGTGGATAGGGATTGAGACAAGGCGTCGCAGTGGCCTTCTTATCCCCCGCTGGAACGATGGCGAGCATGTTGATGCACGGCTGACAACGACGATGGCATCGGGCGGCGGCGAGCTCCTCCAGCGAGCTGCCTGTGTGTGTGAGGATGACGATGATGTCGCTTTTGCGAAAAACCCCCTAGCAAATCTTTCAGCTCAACCTGCAGTCCTTCTTCGGTCCCACTTGTCAATCACAGACGAGAACGAGATAGGCTGGCTGATGTGCTTTTGTGGGCTGCACATGGGCGTCAGATAAGGAAAGAGGAGTTGGGCCACGGCCAGGTTTTGTTTTTTATTTGTTTTCCCTTTTTCTATTTTCTGTTTTCCTTTTTAGATTTGTATATAATATTTAATTTGAACTTTTCTTTGTAGAATTAATTTGCTGGATAATTGTAGTAATACTAAAATGTATTTAGTATAATTTGTGAACTTTTATTGTATAATATTATGTTTTCTTTATTTTCTTTATGAATATACTTTTCCTTTTATTATTTGTAAAGCTTTTAATACGCATTTAATCGAGATAATATACATAAACTTATTATAGGATGCATTATTATTAACTCATGAGATTTGATTCTCATTAACTCATAATATTTAGGAAATTTTTATATGGTGATCCTTTATTTTTATTAGATAAATTGAATTTCTAGGGAATTAATATGATTAATATTATTCCCATGAATTTAGGCAATAACAGTGGATATATATTTTATTATAATTAACAAAGAAGTTAGGGTTTGATTTGCAAGTGCTTACCCTAGAGTTTAGGATTCTTATTTACTTGTATTCCCTTATTGATGTGAGTAAAGGTTTAATAGGCTAAGCATATTGTCTTCTGTTTGTGATATTTAATGATAACACCTTTTCAAATAGAAAGTTACATCTAAAATGTTTTATGGAGAAGAATTGATAAAGATACTCTTAAGCACATATAATTATGATAATTGGAATTGTCAGAGATGTGCTTATGTAATTTTCTATAAGAAAATATTCCTATTAAGTGATATAGATATAAGATGAGGAATTCATAATATGAAATGGATATTATACTTGCTTTAAGACTTAAAGTGGATTGTTTACCAAGAATGTCTATTTTCCATAATTCATAATCCTGGATTTCTAATTAAGGAATTCCTTTCCTAGATATACTATTTCTTCCTATCTATCATCATGGTTAACATGATGAGCTTTCCTTTACAAAAATATTCTTATTCACATATCATTTTTCTAAACTCATTGATAAATCCAATGAGCTTGACATTGAAGCTTTTATAGTTTCCTCATATCCATATTTGGTTATATCCACTACTCTACGGTTGATAACCTTCCATCCAACAAGTAGTTCCTACAAACTTCACTCATAATATTGCTTAATCAAACATCACTAATATTTCTCCATCAGGTGTATACATACAACTACCTTTCTCTAAAGCTTACTATCCTTTAAGATTATTAACACTACTTCCATAAATCCATGCTATACTAGCTTTAATTGAATCATACTATCTTACATTTACTTTACTCTAATAACTCACACTCCTACCTCACATTATATTAATGTGGCTTGTAATGACTACTCTAGGATAACTTATCTATACTAGGTTTTTAATCATGTTCTACACACCAATATCACTTATACTTGATATAAGTATCCAATTTTGGTGAGCAAGTATGATCATTATAATCCTTTAATCATTTATAGCTTAGGTTTCCAATTGGCTAATCAAGACTTCATTAATACAACCTTACATTTGTATTGAAATTATCTTCTTAGTATCTCATACTGGATTAAGGGTTATTCATGGACTATGCCCTCTTGATCCAATATAATTTCCACTGGTAACTATCTTCAGGTTTCATCGTTGTAATCCTTTTTACTACTATATAATTATATGTTATAAATTAATCTTATATTTATTCAGGAGTGATTAACTCCACCAATAATCCTGTTGATCTAATTATCTTCAATCACTCCCATCCTATAGATAATATCTAAGACTAGCATTACTATTTACCTCTACTTAGTTGTTTCTTTATAGGCACTTAAGTGTAAACTATGATATGGTCAAGAGTTGATAGATTGAGATCTGATGAATCAATAGTTGATTTCTCAACATTGATGAACAACAGATATTAAGATAGGTTCCATTAAGATTGATATGGAAAGAAAGATATATGCTGACTGATCTTGACTTAGTTTCTTTCCTACTCAAACTCACTAAAGAGTTAAAGTTAGGTATTACTATGGTACTCATAGTAAGAATAGATAAGAATAAGGTAAGTCGGGATTAGTCATTACATTCTTATTACTTAAGTTGTAATCTTAACTTGGCATTTATGAGTTGTTGTGCTGAATATTATGATATGATCCCTTAAGGATCAAATATTAATTATTTAAGCAATGTATCATGAGTAACATTTTATTATATCTGATGTACCCTTAGATCAAATCACGTTTACCCAAATAAGGTTTTAGCAACATAATGAAACTTATCACAGTTAACTTGATGATCTACTTCAATTCCATCAAGTTGAGAGAAGCTCCAACCACGTTGACAAGTTTTGTTTAAAAGCGCGAAAATTATTTTGATTTTCTATGCATGAATGCAATGCACACATTTAGGTTCAGATTATTTCTGAGCTTTAATGCTGGGATGTTATAGATCATCTCCCATCGTCAGTATTGCCTGTGACCATGAAGATGGAGCCTCGCCTACGCTACCGTTATTATTACGTTATTCCGATGCCAGATTGTATTAGGACTTGATCATGAGATCCTTTATTTGTTGTAAGACCTTATGTATGGTTTGTAATGGATGATGTACTGTGATATCCAATCTGTTATGTCTCGCAAGAATGGTAATCCTGGGATTGCGATGAATGGCATAACAGGCATCTGGGATTAAAAATTCGGGTGTTGACAAGGTGCTTCGTGTCGCGCGGCAGCGAACGATCGGGTTTGGGAGGTAGCTAGGGTCATGGCGAGTGTAGTTAAGCGCGGCAAGGGCGAGGCGCGGTGTGTGCGAGCGTGTCGGTTGCGGCACTCTGGTGTGCTCTCGGCATGGCGCAGAGAAAATGAACGCGACTATTCTCTGGAGGTCCAGGGCTAGCTCGAGGGGTGGACAGGGAGTGGCGATGGACGGTGGCCTGCTTCCTAGACATCATGGACGGGTGCGACGCTTCCTCCTATGTGTTGTCCATGGTCGGCTGGCAATGGTGGCTCGGGTGGCGTGACAGTGGTGCAACGGGTAGAGGGGTAGCTGCTTCAATGTGTTGCTGGGCACTCGGGGAGACAAGGGCTAGTAGTGGCGACGAGTAGTGGACAAGGCATTGATCAAGAACATTATAAGTTAGGCAAGTTTGATCTGTGCTCACCAGGTGTTTGCTGAAATGGCCGTATGAAATTTAGATTTGAATTTTTGGATGAATTTTGGTGAGTGCTCTGGTCACATGCTTGGCAGTCTGAGGTTGCTTGGGTTTTCCAAGGTGAAGTGGTTTGGTTGGTTTTTGAGAAATGGCTATCTTAGTACCTACACTTGATTCAATTTTGAATTTTCCTTTAAATAGATTTGAAATTTGTTTCTGTTGGTTTGTAAAGTTGGCTTGGGTTCATTGTTACTTGGTCTAGCAAGGGGTGAAAAGAATTGGATTTGTTTTTGTGACAAACCTTGTACTAGGAACACCCAAAGTGGTCTAGTGAACAAGTTTGGCCAAAATGGCCATTTGCTCATATTTCTTATATTTGATTTTCTCTTCATTTGATTCTTCTTGGAAATGATCTAGATGATATTGTTTTCATCCTTAAACCAATCCTTATCATTCATAGCAATCAAACTTGGCATTGCAAACATGCATGCATTAATCACACACACATGCATTCATATTAATTTTCATAACAAAAGTTTTTGTTAACCCTAAACTTTGGTGATTAGAACTTGATAATCTTGTTTAATATTTTTGGGATGTTACAATTAAAGAAGAAAAATGAAACATGCTAGGAAATTTGAAGGTGGTTTTTTTGAAAGGAAAATTAGAAGATGGTTGGGAGACCATCATTAATATGCCTAGAAAAATTTATGATTTTGATTTCAAAGATTTATGTAATCTTTGTGCTAGTGTCTCTATTATGCCTAGAAAAATTTATGATATGCTTGATTTGCCACCATTGGAAGATTGTTATTTGGATGTCCCTCTTGATGATAATACTAAAAAGAAATCTATGGGGAGAATTAATGATGGTCTTATTATGGTTAACAATACCTTTGTCCCCGTTGATTTCCATGTTTTGGATGTTGAATGCAATGCTTCTTGTCCTATTATTTTGGGAAGACCTTTTCTTAAAACTGTTGGTGCCATTATTGATATGAAGGAAGGCACCATTAAATATCAATTCCCACTAAATAAAGGTATGTAACACTTCCCTCGAAAAATAAAGAAGCTATCTTTTTATTCTCTTATTAGAACAATTTTTTATGTTGATGTTCTTCATTCGAAAATACTTGATTCTTGCTTTCCGTGCCTAGCTGAAAGGCGTTAAAGAAAAGCAATCTTGGAAGATAACCCAATTTTTATTTTAATAAGTTTTTATTTTGTTAAGTCTTGGAAGTTATTGCCTCTGTAATAACTTCTCCTTATCCTTTTTGTTTCATTTTTTGCCAAGAATAGCCTCTAATGAGAGGGAAGTAATATTTGGGGAAGTTGTTGTCCCGAAACAGATTATGTGCTATTACCGTAAAAATCCATTCTCTTAGCCAGAACGTCGGATTGAGATGAACTTTTTGTGTGGATGCCCCTGGTATTTACCAAACTTTAGTTAGTTTTGCACTTTTCTATTTGAGCAACAGAAGATTTTCGAAAAAAACGGTCTTTACCTGCAGATCTATTCTGACAAATTTCTGCCATTATGTGCATTTGCCTCTTAATCGATTTCTTTTTGAGTTCTTCTGATCACTTGAGATTTTAAAAGGAGTTGCTACAGTATCTTATGTTTTAATGGATGTTTTAGTTGAGTTTAAACTGAACCCAGAGGTTTATTATCTTGCATACACTAATGTTACTAATGAAGATTGTGTGAAGTTTTCAAGTGTAGGGAGAGCATGACATGATGAGATGAAGTATGGAAAAAATATTAAGCTTGGGGATGCCACCCGTGTCACCCCAAGAAATAGGTACAAGCATCAAATCTTGGGGATGCCTCCCCTTCTTCATCAACAAAAATCTCAGGTCTTGTTTCAAGGCAATATTTTTTATTGCTTCATGCACTATGTGTTGTTCTTGGAGCATATTTCTTTTTGTATTTAGTTTTATTTTGTTTTGTTTTCTGCAATAAGTTGGTAGGATCCCATCACACTTCTTTTGGATAAGTCACACCCCGTTTTTCATTACCTAGAACACTCTAGTTTTCACTCTTATTGTTGGGTGAGTGTTCTCTTTTGCTAGTACTTCGTTTTACTTTAGTTTTCTTCTTATTTTTTCTTAGAACTTTTTAGTTCCTCTTTGTATTTAGGTGAGACAAGCTCTCTAGTCTTTATTGACTATTATCTTTGTGAGTGGTTTCAAATAAGTTGATTGGTGTTGGAAAAGAGTAGAATGTTTCATGCTTATGATGGTACAAAAAGAAGCTTGTTTTGACTGTGGCTTAGACTTTATCATGTTATGTTAGATGTCGCTTTGACCATATGCTTAGTGATTATTTTTGTAGAATGACTTGTTTCAAACAATTGAGATTTCTTAATGTTCCATGATAGAATCATGTGTTGTTTTAGCATTAAAAAGCATAATATTATGGTATTTTCTTTGATGATTTATTTGGTTGACTTGGCACATTCTTACACCATGTTATGACTATGAACCAGTCACCTTAGCCTATATGATCATTTAGTTTTTGACTTGTGATATCACTTTATGCTTTGATTGATAATGTTTTGTCGCTCTGCATGGGCATTATTGCTCTCTTAGTTGGTCGCTCTCAGTCTTTTGCTAGCCTCCACCTATACTGAGTATGAGCTCTACTCGTGCATCCAACTCCCAAGAAGCCAAGTTATTCCAAAGGGTCCACTATAAACTCCTATACATGGTGTGTTACACCATTCCAAGTATATTCATGTATTATCTATCTTACAAAATAATTTTTTGTTATGTGAAAATTAGTGATTAAAGCTCTCATGAACTTGAAGGCACATTTTATTTTTTGCACTTAATAAACCTGAACCATTTTGACTATCTTATGATTCTTATATGCTTGCAAATTGTAAGTTGGGAGTTATCAAAACCATGCTTTCATGGGGCATGCTTTCAACATTGCACTTATTTATTCAGTTGATATCATGTCATTTTTTTATGGATGTTGTCGGTGTGAAATGAGATGGGAGCTTACAGGTCCATGGAGTTTGTATATGTGTTAGAGAAATGTCTGGGCGTCCAGCCTAAGCCATGACTAATCATGTTGGAAACTTGCATTAAAACCATCGTGGCATTCTATGAAGCATCCTCAATAAAAAAACTATGCAAATAGCAAAAAAAGGGATTGCTGAGATGCTCACTGTTTGTTGCCTTGTCATTTTGATATGGGATAGCTCATGTGTCATGGGGCAAGGGGTACCCCGTTGGAGGTTCTCTATGATACACATATACATACAATGACAAGAACGTGCCTGGTACCAAAGTTTAGTAGCATGAGGCCTCGGTACTTGTATTCAAGGGGCATGAGATTTTCAACTTGTGATTTTTCAAGCATATAACTCATATTCTCCCTTACTTTAACCTTAATCACTTCAAGTACCATAATTTTTGGAAGCTTTATAAAACCATTTAATCCCTGCTTCCCTCTGTGAAGGGCCTTTCTTTTACCTTTTGTTGAGTCTCCATCTTTTATCTTTATGCACCAGCTAAGAGAGCATAGTTGTCCTTCTGAGTTCAATGTGCATTGTCCCAAAAATTGTTGATTGATTCATAATTCTGGTATTGCTTGTTCTTAAATTATTTGTATCTAGTCACCCTGATGAACTTTGAAGGTGTCATATGCATTTATAGTTTTCTATCCATGAAGGACAAGATGAATACCACTCATGCTATGTTTTCTCTATGTGAAACAAACAAATGTCTTTCAAAGCATTATTCATGATATTTTGTTTGTGTTGCCTTTCATGTTGCAACATAGTTGCTATGTCTTATTGTTAGAAATATATCTTTCATGCTTATGTTTAGAGTACTTTGATCCCAGATATCAATGCTTTGAAATACCTTGATCAAGATTGTGATGGTGCATGTCACCTAAAAAATTATTCTTTTTATCACTTACCTACTCGAGGACGAGCAGGAGTTAAGCTTGGGGATGCTGATACGTTGCAAACGTATCTATAATTTTTGATGGTCCCTTCTTGTTTTGCACCAATTATCTTATTTTCTGTCTACACTTTGTGGCATTTTTATGAATTTTCTGGAACTAACATATTAACAAGTGCCACAGAGCCAGTTTCCTGTTTTCTGCTGTTTTTGGTTTCAGAAAAACTAGTCAAGAAATATTCTCGGTATTGCAGGAAACAAAAGCCAAAGTTCCTATTTTTCCGACACGACACGAAGTCCGAAGGAGAGACGAAGAGGTGCCGTGAGGCAGCCACACCAGGTGGCCGCGCGGGCCCACCCTTGGCCGAGCCTGGATATGGTGTGGCCCACTCACGACTCCACCGACATTGCCTCTCCGCCTATATAATCCCCCAAGATGAAAACCCTAAGGACCCGATCAGAATTCCACGAAAAAGTACATAGTCGTCGTTGCTATCGTCCCTAGATCGGGAGGGATCTATAGCTCTTCCCGGCACCCTGCTGGAGAGGGGAGATCATCCTAGAGGCCTTCTTCATCACCATGCCTACCTCCAGAGTGATGTGTGAGTAGTTCATCCTTGGAATACGGGTCCATAGCAGTAGCTAGATGATTGTTTCTCCTATTTGTGCCACCATGTTTAGATCTTGTGAGATGCCTATCATGATCAAGATCATCTTACTAGAATGCTACATGTTGTGTTTGCTGGGATCCGATGAATATTCAGTATTATGTTAGATTGGTTATTGTTCTATCATGTCTATGTTCTTTGTGATCTTGCGTGCTCTCTGTTGCTAGTAGTTACTCTGGCCAAGTATTTTCTTGTGACTCCAAGAGGGAGTATTTATGCTCGATAGTAGGTTCATGCTTCTAGTAATCTGGGAGAGTGACAGAAACTTCTAAGATTATAGATGTGTTGTTGCTACTAGGGAGAAAACAACAATCCTTTGTCCAAGGGCAATTGTATTGTTTACATTACACACTTTGCTTAATGCAATTAACTATTGCTTGCAACTTAATACCCGAGGGATGTTCGGATGATATCCCGGAGGTGGATTATTAGTGTCACATCCCAAGATTTTCCAAATCTTGTAATGTGAAAAATAAATGAATAAAATAAAACTTTGTTGATTTTCAGGGTGAGAAGAAACTTTTGATTCCAAATGGAAACCTTCAAACCTATTTTGATCAAACAAATCCTAAAGAGATTTGAAAAGATAAACATTTAATAAAGAAAATTTTAAATAAGTAAAATTACTATTTTTGGATCTTTTAGTAAAAATATTTAGTTTTCAAATGAAAAGGAAGAAATATAAATAAGGATTATTTTATAGAACCAAATGAAACCTTGGCCAAGCTTTTGAAATAAAATGTTTTGCTTTGATTAAAAGAGTAAAGGTTTATTTAAATGAAGTAATGAGAGTTTAGTAATAAACCAATTTTATTAAAGTAAAGGTTTTTCCCATTTAAATTAATCCCCAAAACTTGTTAAGTTTATTTTAAATAAGTTTTCCAAGTATTTTATATTCTCAAATAAAATCTACTGAAGTGTTTTTGGTTTTATTTAAATTTCAAAAGGAGATTTTAAATAAATCAAAACCCATTTGATTTAATAACTAAGGTCCATTTTATTTAATTAATAAATGGATCCTAAAAAGAATAAAAATATTATTTTATTTTGGGACTTGGAATATTGTTGTTCAACAGAACCAAAACTCAAAGCAAAGTTTGGAGGAGTTTTGAAATCTTTTGAGTGTTTGTTTGGTTGTTTGAAATTCAAAACAGAAAATCAAATTAGAAAAAGAAAAAGCAAACAGAATAAAAAAAATGGAATCGGACCTGACCCAACTCACCTGGCCCAGCAATCCCAGTTCCAGCCCAGCTACTTCCCCCACGCGTGAATCATTTTTCACTCTTTCTCGCACCCGCGCAGACACCGACGAGTGGACCCTCTCCCTCTCTCCCTTTCTCGCTGACAGGCATGCCCCACAGAGCCACCTCAGCATCGTCTTCCCCCTGATCACATCGCCCTGACCGTTGCGCCATTACTCCGGCGATCAATTCGCGTTAACATCGGCTGTTACTCCACCCCGCGACCACGCCCATTTAACCGCTCGCGTCTTACCTCTCTTTCCCCTCAGACCCCGCTTCCCCTCTGCCTCCAGGCTGCGACAATTTCGCCTCTCATCGCCCCTGACTTCGGCGAGTGCCGCAAGCAATTCCGGCCAGTAGACACCGCCCCTTGCTTCCTCGACCAAGCTCACACACTCCCTAGACCTAGGCGCACCTCCCCGTAGCATTAGTTCGCCCGCGCTCGCCCCAGAGTGTCAGCAAGGACCAGCTCGATTCGCCGCCGTCTATCTCGCCTCCGACGAGCTTTCCTGGTAAGAACCGACCACCCCGAGCCCTCTCAGACACGCACGCATCATCGCCATGGCTTTGCGTGTCTAACCATGCTTCCGTTTGTTTCCTCGTGACCCGTAGCGCCGTCCTCGATGACGACAGAGCGTGGCCGTCGTCAGACTTAACTCCGACGAGCGATTGACCACAACCTTGTGCGCCCCTTCATCAACCACGAGCAGGTTGAGCATCCCCACGTCACTGCGAGCACGGTGAGCCATCGCTTCTTCTTCCTAGCTTCCTCTAGCGCCAGCTCCGCCGCTAGCCGACCGTCGCCACCGCGCGTAGCCATCGAGCGCCGCCAGAACTTGGTCAAGGTGACGATGGCCGTTAGATGACGATCCAATGGATGCGATTAGATCACTTAACGCTGAAGGGGTACGCAACCAGTGCTGTGCGATTTAACTTAATCCAACGCCTCACGTTGCTGATCCGGCCGAAGCGGTACCGACGAATAGGAAAGCGCCGCGTGGCCCAGCTTTTCATTTAAAACAGAATTAGAATCAGATTTGTTTGCAAAATTGAAAAAACCATAACTTTAGTTCCACACGTCCAAAATTTGCAAATTTTATATCAATGGAATCAGCAAGACAATCCCTAGCCAACCATGCAATTTGTTTAGTAAAAAGCTTCTGGTAAAATGTTTGTTTTTGCAGAAACATTTGTATGCTTGTTTAGGTTATAAAAATTGTTCCAAAATGATTTTAAGGATGAAATCTTTGCAAATTGGTTTGTGGTGAACCTATTGACCCTAGAACCAACTTATGAATTTAAAAATGTATTTGGTGAAGATTAGGATTGGATAATTGAATTAGCTCATTTCTAGTCAAATAAAATATTGGTTTTGCTATGGGAATGATTTTTGAGTAAAACCTTTTGGAAAATGATTTGATTCAAACCTACTGACCCTAAACACCAAGTTTTGAGAATTAACAACTTATTTGGTGAAGAACATGAAATTTTTGCTTTGCTAAAAACATTTTTCACCACATGAAATAATGATTTGATTTAAAAATGATCTATAGATAAAACCCTTTTGCAAATGGTTTTACCACTTTAGAAAATGACCAATTTAGACTTTACAATGTTTAGAAGCCTAGTAGAAACCACCCTTGCAAATAAAACTATCTTTTGCATGCTTGCATGCATGACCTTGTTTTTATTATTTTATGTGTGATGATTTGTTTGATTATTGTTGGAATGCTAGTTGAATCTATGTTTGCTTGATTGATTTGTAGTGGAGTTAGAAGAGTGTGAAATTAGCAAGATCAAGAAGTGAACCAACATTCCCTACCAAAAAGGCAAGTGACACTATCATCCAAAGTCCTACTATTTTCATTATACTTAGTGGATTTTGAAACATGCATGAAAAGAATTTCTATACTTTATGCTATGCTAAATCCTAATAGGATACCCTTATATATTCCTTAGTGAAAACAATGTAGTTGTAAAATGCTTAGCCATGCTACATATTTTTTAGAAGAGATACATGTTGAGATTTTATGAAGTTGAGACAAGAATTATGTTTTATATAATAAAACAAGTACTCAATGAACCACCTGGGTGGACAAGGATGCTCAAGTTTTGGAAAAGGTGGCAACAAAAGGAACCATGTTTATATGGCAATCTCCTTTTGGTAGTGCACTAAAAGAAAACCACCCAGGGACTTAGAGATTGAACATGTTTCTCCAACAGTGGCTTCCGTGTACAGCCACATGCTAAATGGGCACTGGCTTAGTCAACTACATTGGGAAGACCCATGCATTAGCCTCTTCAGGTTAACTAAATGAGGGAACTTGGAACCCTACATTGGTGCCTGGTAGACAAGCTAGATTGGGAGGACCCTATGGAAAGACTTCGTCACATTCTCAATCTGTCGGTACTCCATCTTGGTGAGTACTTATCCAGCGGCCACTGGTGGCAACAAGATGAGAGTGTGTCATGTGGGTAAAGTGTACAACTTCTGCAGAAGATAAAATTCTAAGTACTTAGCCGTGTCCCCGGTTATGGACAATACTGAGCAACTAAAGCCTGAAGCTATGGGAAATCTCGACATTCCAATTTCTAAAAGCAAAATTTTAAAGTGACAACAAAGACTTGAAACACTTGGGGTGTACCAAGGAGCTCAAAAGATTTTGATAAAAACTTGAAGTACTTGGGGTGTACCAAGGAGCTCAAAAGATTTTGATAAAAACTTGAAGTACTTGGGTGTACCAAGGAGCTCGGAAAGATTTTTGACAAAAGATCAAAACTATTTTGAAAAGATAGGATAAAGTATTGCTTTCTGCAAATGAGCCTAAAATCCTACTTAGCCAAATATGCATGTAATGATAGGATCCACATACTTCCACTTAGTAGTGAAACTTGCCAATACAATTCAAATGTATTGACCCTTGTGGTTGTAACTTGTAATGTTGCAGGTTTGATTGATATTAGTGAAGTTGATTGATTAGGATTACAAAGTCTACAACCAACATGTTTTCCTGTGGCACTTTGAATATGAAGGACCCCATGCTTATAGATATTCTGCTGCAATGTAATGTAATAGCCAAATGAGCTATGTAAGATGTAAAAAATTATGTTATTCCTGGTTATAAAGTTGTATTATGACCTTTGTTTCTTGATATTACATCTTAACTGTGGATGCTAGCTATTGATCCAGGGACTAGCATTGTAAACACAGGGATCTCTACCTTATTAAAGGTTGGGACCCCTTATAGATGGTATCAGAGCACTGTGTTGCCTGTAGGATTTGTAAACCTAGGATTGGACAAACCCTTAGAAAAATAGGAGTTGTATTTGTTCCAAAACTTATTTACAAACAATCTTGTAAACTCTTTCCTCAACCATTTTGGTTTTGATTCTACATCTCTTCTATTTCAACTTGATGGATAAAGCCTACCCCATGGCCAAAGACCTCACCATAAGCTAAGGACTTCTTCAACTCTAATGACTTCAACAGCTTCAACTCTAATGACTTCAACATCTTCAGCATGTTCACCAAGGACTTCAATCTTGGATATCACTAAGGATAAGTGAGACAAGAAATCTTGCTCAAGGATTTGGAGACTAAGGAAACACAAGTTAGAAGGAGCCCACATCACTTGAAGTTTTGTGACCAAGAGTTTTCCCAAAGAAACCATAATCTCATGTAAAAAAGAATCAACCAAGAAGGATGGAAAGATCACAAGTGAACCATATAGATGGACCACCATATATAGTTAAGTCAAACACACCAACTTATGTGGTGTAACAAAAATATTTTTGTTGCCTAAAAATGTGCTTGAACTTCATTATTTGAGTGAAAAGTTTGTTTGTGATTGCTTGCACATTGCTTGAGTGAATTGTAATGTGTGTGATTAGAATTATTTCCTTAGAAATATCTTGCCTATTCTAATCTCAATTCAACCCAGACAGATGACTACTCCAAGAGACTCCAACATCAAGGTTGATGACAACAATAACAACCAAGAGGACAACATGGGAGAACTCATAGCAACCCAAAACCAGTTGAACCAAATGACAGCTCAATTCATAGCCAACACCAGTGGGGAAGATCCAACCCTGCAAGGATTTTTGGAAACCCAAGCCCAAATGTTGCATAAGGTGACAGATCAAATGCTCAACATGGAAAGCAACTTTTCCAAAGGAGTATGTGACAACAAGGATGACAAAGATGTTATTCTAAAAGGAACCAAAGCTTGCAATATTTGTGGAGACAAGGATCACACTTCCAAGGAGCATAGAGATCAATGCCCCAACTGTGAAGAGAAACATCCAGTTGGCCAATGTCCCACATCTCAAGCTACTTGTTACTTATGTGAAGGAAACAACCATGTCCCTATCCAATGCCCCATCTATTCCATAGTTGAACAAAGAAAACAAGGTGGAGTGCAACAAATGATTGCAAACTATCAAGAGGGATCCAAATTTACCAAGAAGAATGAGGACAAAGGAAAAGCTCCACTTATACCTCCATGCAATACAACCCAATTTAAAGGACCAAAGAAGAGGCATATGAATTATCCAAGGAGTAATAGAAGGTCCAAGAAACAAGTAGACATTCCTACCTATAAGATAACATATGAACAACATGAACTAGATGCACTCCTAGCTTTGGAGAAACCCAAGAAAAAGAAGGACAAAAGCCATGTGCAATGTCATCATTGTAAAGAAATGGGACACTATTCCAGTGAATGTCCAGAGAAACAGAAATATAAAGAGATTGGCAAAGTATGGTGCAACAACTGCAAAGAGCTAGGCCATTATGCAGCAAATTGTCCACAAGAGACACGTGAAGAACTCAAACTTATCACATGTTTCAATTGCGGTAACCAAGGACATTATGCAAGCAACTGTCCAGAAAAGATGAAGCACAAGATAAACAAGCCTGTGAAGGATCTCAGCCTTGTCACATGTTTCAAGTGTGGAAACAAAGGACACCATGCAGATGTTTGCCCAGAGAAGTTTCCCCAAGATCCCAAGCAAGCCAATATGTAATTTAGATGGAAAAATTTTAAGGGTGGTAGTACCCTATATGCTTTGAGCCTACTTGTAACCCTAGCCTTCCCAAATCTCGGGACGAGATTTATTTTAAGGGTGGTAGCCTGTCACATCCCAAGATTTTCCAAATCTTGTAATGTGAAAAATAAATGAATAAAATAAAACTTTGTTGATTTTCAGGGTGAGAAGAAACTTTTGATTCCAAATGGAAACCTTCAAACCTATTTTGATCAAACAAATCCTAAAGGGATTTGAAAAGATAAACATTTAATAAAGAAAATTTTAAATAAGTAAAATTACTATTTTTGGATCTTTTAGTAAAAAGATTTAGTTTTCAAATGAAAAGGAAGAAATATAAATAAGGATTATTTTATAGAGCCAAATTAAACCTTGGCCAAGCTTTTGAAATAAATTTTTTTGCTTTGATTAAAAGAGTAAAGGTTTATTTAAATGAAATAATGAGAGTTTATTAATAAACCAATTTTATTAAAGTAAAGGTTTTTCCCATTTAAATTAAACCCCAAAACTTGTTAAATTTATTTTAAATAAGTTTTCCAAGTATTTTATATTCTCAAATAAAACCTACTGAAGTGTTTTTGGTTTTATTTAAATTTCAAAAGGAGATTTTAAATAAATCAAAAACCCATTTGATTTAATAACTAAGGTCCATTTTATTTAATTAATAAATGGATCCTAAAAAGAATAAAAATATTATTTTATTTTGGGACTTGGAATATTGTTGTTAAACAGAACCAAAACTCAAAGCAAAGTTTGGAGGAGTTTTGAAATCTTTTGAGTGTTTGTTTGGTTGTTTGAAATTCAAAACAGAAAATCAAATTAGAAAAAGAAAAAGCAAACAGAATAAAAAAATGGAATCGGACCTGACCCAACTCACCTGGCCCAGCAAGCCCAGTTCCAGCCCAGCTACTTCCCCCACGCGCGAATCGTTTTTCACTCTTTCTCGCACCCGCGGAGACACCGACGAGTGGACCCTCTCCCTCTCTCCCTTTCTCGCTGACAGGCATGCCCCACAGAGCCACCTCAGCATCGTCTTCCCCCTGATCACGTCGCCCTGACCGTTGCCGCCATTACTCCGGCGATCAATTCGCGTTAACAGCGGCCGTTACTCCACCCCGCGACCACGCCCATTTAACCGCCCGCGTCTTACCTCTCTTTCCCCTCAGACCCCGCTTCCTCTCTGCCTCCAGGCTGCGACAATTTCGCCTCACATCGCCCCTGACTCCGGCGAGTGCCGCAAGCAATTCCGGCTAGTAGACACCGCCCCTTGCTTCCTCGACCAAGCTCACACACTCCCCAGACCTAGGCGCACCTCCCCGTAGCATTAGTTCGCCCGCGCTCGCCCCAGAGTGTCAGCAAGGACCAGCTCGATTCGCCGTCGCCGTCTGTCTCGCCTCCGACGAGCTTTCCTGGTAAGAACCGACCACCCCGAGCCCTCTCAATCATGCATGCATCATCGCCATGGCTTTGCGTGTCTAACCATGCTTCCGTTTGTTTCCTCGTGACCCGTAGCGCCGTCCTCGACGACGACAGAGCGTGGTCGTCGTCAGACTCAACTCCGACGAGCGATTAACCGCAACCTTGTGCGCCCCTTCATCAACCACGAGCAGGTTGAGCATCCCCACGTCACTGCGAGCACGGTGAGCCATCGCTTCTTCTTCCTAGCTTCCTCTAGCGCCAGCTCCGCCGCTAGCCGACCGTCGCTGCCGCGCGCAGCCGTCGAGCGCCGCCAGAACTTGGTCAAGGTGACGATGGTCGTTAGATGACGATCCAATGGATGCGATTAGATCACTTAATGCTGAAGGGATACGCAACCAGTGCCGTGCGATTTAACTTAATCCAACGCCTCACGTTGCTGATCCGGCCGAAGCGGTACCGACGAATAGGAAAGCGCCGCGTGGCCCAGCTTTTGATTTAAAATAGAATTAGAATCAGATTTGTTTGCAAATTTGAAAAAACCATAACTTTAGTTCCACACGTCCAAAATTTGCAAATTTTATATCAATGGAATCAGCAAGACAAGCCCTAACCAACCATGCAATTTGTTTAGTAAAAAGCTTCTGGTAAAATGTTTGTTTTTGCAAAAACATTTGTATGCTTGTTTAGGTTATAAAAATTGTTCCAAAATGATTTTAAGGATGAAATCTTTGCAAATTGGTTTGTGGTGAACCTATTGACCCTAGGAACCAACTTATGAATTTAAAAATGTATTTGGTGAAGCTAAGGATTGGATAATTGAATTAGCTCATTTCTAGTCAAATAAAATATTGGTTTTGCTATGGAAATGATTTTTGAGTAAAACCTTTTAGAAAATGATTTGATTCAAACCTACTGACCCTAAACACCAAGTTTTGAGAATTAACAACTTATTTGGTGAAGAACATGAAATTGTTGCTTTGCTAAAAACATTTTTCACCACATGAAATAATGATTTGATTTAAAAATGATCTATAGATAAAACCCTTTTGCAAATGGTTTTACCACTTTAGAAAATGACCAATTTAGACTTTAAAATGTTTAGAAGCCTAGTAGAAACCACCCTTGCAAATAAAACTATCTTTTGCATGCTTGCATGCATGACCTTGTTTTTATTATTTTATGTGTGATGATTTGTTTGATTATTGTTGGAATGCTAGTTGAATCTATGTTTGCTTGATTGATTTGTAGTGGAGTTAGAAGAGTGTGAAATTAGCAAGATCAAGAAGTGAACCAACATTCCCTACCAAAAAGGCAAGTGACACTATCATCCAAAGTCCTACTATTTTCATTATACTTAGTGGATTTTGAAACATGCATGAAAGGAATTTCTATACTTTATGCTATGCTAAATCCTAATAGGATACCCTTATATATTCCTTAGTGAAAACAATGTAGTTGTAAAATGCTTAGCCATGCTACATATTTTTGAGAAGAGATACATGTTGAGATTTTATGAAGTTGAGACAAGACTTATGTTTTATATAATAAAACAAGTACTCAATGAACCACCTGGGTGGACAAGGATACTCAAGTTTTGGAAAAGGTGGCAACAAAAGGAACCATGTTTATATGGCAATCTCCTTTTGGTTGTGCACTAAAAGAAAACCACCCAGGGACTTAGAGATTGAACATGTTTCTCCAACAGTGGCTTCCGTGTACAGCCACATGCTAAATGGGCACTGGCTTAGTCAACTACATTGGTAAGACCCATGCATTAGCCTCTTCAGGTTAACTAAATGAGGGAACTTGGAACCCTACATTGGTGCCTGGTAGACAAGCTAGATTGGGAGGACCCTATGGAAAGACTTCGTCACATTCTCAATTGGCCGGTACTCCATCTTGGTGAGTACTTATCCAGCGTCCACTGGTGGCAACAAGATGAGAGTGTGTCATGTGGGTAAAGTGTACAACTTCTACAGAAGATAAAATTCTAAGTACTTAGCCGTGTCCCCGGTTATGGACAATACTGAGCAACTAAAGCCTGAAGCTATGGGAAATCTCGACATTCCAATTTCTAAAAGCAAAATTTTAAAGTGACAACAAAGACTTGAAACACTTGGGGTGTACCAAGGAGCTCAAAAGATTTTGATAAAAACTTGAAGTACTTGGGGTGTACCAAGGAGCTCAAAAGATTTTGATAAAAACTTGAAGTACTTGGGGTGTACCAAGGAGCTCAAAAGATTTTGATAAAAACTTGAAGTACTTGGGGTGTACCAAGGAGCTCGGAAAGATTTTTGACAAAAGATCAAAACTATTTTGAAAAGATAGGATAAATTATTGCTTTCTGCAAATGAGCCTAAAACCCTACTTAGCCAAATATGCATGTAATGATAGGATCCACATACTTCCACTTAGTAGTGAAACTTGCCAATACAATTCAAATGTATTGACCCTTGTGGTTGTAACTTGTAATGTTGCAGGTTTGATTGATATTAGTGAAGTTGATTGATTAGGATTACAAAGTCTACAACCAACATGTTTGCCTGTGGCACTTTGAAGATGAAGGACCCCATGCTTATAGATATTCTGCTGCAATGTAATGTAATAGCCAAATGAGCTATGTAAGATGTAATAAATTATGTTATTCCTGGTTATAAAGTTGTATTATGACCTTTGTTTCTTGATATTACATCTTAACTGTGGATGCTAGCTATTGATCCAGGGACTAGCATTGTAAACACAGGGATCTCTACCTTATTAAAGGTTGGGACCCCTTACAATTATTCATAGATGCAGTTGGATTACGATCTATGTATCATGTTGTAATGCCCAAGTGAATCGCATAGTGATCATCATGTCATGTACATGCATTGTTATGCATTTTCTATTTATCAATTGCCCAGCTGTATTTTCCTTGTCCAAAACCATCTCATAGTGAATCACATAGTGATCATCATGTTGTAATGCGCCATCTCCTTGTCCAAAACCCTCACACCGTCTAAAACACGCTGTCTGTTAGCCTTGTCGTCACGTGGTGACAAGTGGGGCTGTGTTCAGTCGGGTCCCATAGTGGACCCCTCGTTACATGCTGACAAGTAGGACCAGTTGGTCAGGAACGCGTTATGTTTACGTGTGGGGTCGTGCCATGTTGGACCGCATGGGGCCATCTTGTTGGGAACATGTTTTGGGGGATGTGGTGTGGGACCATGTGGGGCGCATTTGGTAGTTATGTGCGCCCTGTCACCTAAATTGGAAGATTTCTTTTTTGTTATTTTTATGATTGGGCTTTTTAAGAGCGCTTTTTCCCCTTTATGCTGCTAACAATTGTGTTTTTTTTCCTAGAAAGGTCGCGAATCTATAGCAGCTTATCTCTTCATTCATGGTTCCTTTTGGCCCTTGGTTTATCCCATTCTCGTAGAAAATCTAGAGCAGCAAATCTAACCAACACCATAAATACATTCAGTAAAGAGAACAGATGTAGATAAAGCAGCTAATATATGATATATAAACAGAGCAAATGTAGATAAATTAGCTAATATAGGATATATATATATATAGTATGGTACTTGAACGAGCTTCAACAATTAGGCTGATCAATAGCAGCAGCAGACAAGTTCAACACAGACAACAGGACAAACGAAGCTGTTTTACAGCAGCAGCAGCAGCACAAGATCGGTGTCCCCTCATGGCCTTCGTTAGGAGGGCCTCCGCCTCCTCCCTCTGGCGCTTCCTCCACTTCTTCATGCCCAGTCCCTTGACCTTGGGCGCCTTGGGCTTGATCGAGGGCATGCGACCGTCTTCGATGTCCACCTTATGGAGGTTGCGGAGGTGAAAACTGAGTGCATGATGCTTGGCTCTGAAGCCGTGGACGTTCACAGACATATTGCAGGTCTTCACATCCTCGGCATGCTTCACGAGGGAGTTGACGTTGGTGGCGAGGCTCCTGGTGCAGAACGGGCACCTGTAGACGTTGCCGGTGAAGAAGTTGTCGTACTAGCCGGACTTCATCCTCCTCAGCACCTGACGAGTCTTGGTGTACTTGGACTCGTCGTTGCTGCAGGCGTCGCTGCTATCCACCTGTTGGAAAAAAACAGTAGAGTGCAATAAGGACATGATTGACATACCTTGATTATCAGGATTGATTACTTGCATAAATTAACTGATTTAGATCCCCTGATTATTCCCCAATCCCCAAATCTCTAACCAAATCGAATACTGATCCCAACTACAGATCGATGCTAGTACTAACAAGGGAATCCATTAACTGCAACTTAGAGGAACAATAAAATAGGTTTGAAATACGAACAGGAGAATTCATCGAAATACGTGATCTAATACAAGAGGATTAGCTACTGTAAAAATACCTAGCATCCAACGATTGAATATACGAAAAGCCGAACCCTAATAACACACGATCTAGCATCCAAAAATGGTAATGGGGGAAGAAGAAAGGAAGGGGAGAAAACCCTATATACCTCCGACCATGGGTCGTTGATGCTGCTATTGTAGGGGTTCTCCGGCCTGATGTAATCCTCCTCCTCGTAGGGGTTCCAGCTGTGCAGGATCTGCCCGAGACCGGCGGGGGCCTCCTCGCCGGCAGCTATGGCGGAAGGGGGGACGGGGGTCTGGACAGGGACAGCGGCCGCCTTCGATGCCTCGACGGGGGCCTGCATGGGGACAAGAGCCTCCTCGCATGCGGCCCTGGAGGAGACGATGGCCACATCACCGTTCTTCTCCATCTTCGGCGTGGTTGGGGTTTCCTTGGGGGTTTGTAGAAGGTGATGGGACAGTGGAAATGGTTGCGTGAGTGAGTGAGCGAGTGATAAGTGAGAGTGAGGAGGCCTCTATAAAGGTGAAGGGAGGAGACATTTTGTTGAACCACTGTGCACCGTGTAACCGCGTAAGCTACTGCACCATGCATAGCCACACGCTTCTGTAACCGCGCTGTGCAGCGCGACACGCGTACCATGTGTAACCTTAGCCACTTAGTTGTGCTCTGTTATCCCCTCATGTATAACCTTGGCCACTTAGTTGTTCTCAGTTATACCCTCGAGTGTAACACTAGCAGTTTAGTTGTACTCAGTTTTTCCCTCCAGTACTAACACTACAGTGTGCAATATACTCACTTTTACCCTCTAGTGGCTGGTCAACAAAGAGTCAACGAATGGGTTTTAGCTAGCTAATTGAGTCATTTTTTGCTCAACAAATTCAAAAAGATCAAAACATAGTGGCATCTATATAGGGAGTCTTATTATGTGACCTACCACCATAATAAATGTATATAAATCAAGTTTTAACCTAAATCACCACTTCTCAAATCACCTACTACCTATGAAGGTTCATGGCTTTCTACTCAAGACTTTCCCAAAACATCCCTCCCCAAAACATAGTTTGTCTGAATGAGGCAATAATTCTCAAACCGATATATAATTGAATTGCAAATAGTTTGATGTAGGACAAGATGTATTTTATTGTATAAAATAAGCATTTTACATTTTTTAAATATCTTTCTATTTTCTATTTGAATCCCTTTGTCAGTTTTGCCCTTGGTTTTTAAGTTCTACTCAGTTTTCCCCTCTCTCTTAGTCACAAACTCTCACACCTATGATCATCTTGGCTGCTACACTCTTATTGGTCAACACAGTTGTCACGTGGATCGTAACAACCAACCGTTGATCCTCTGATTGATCCTCTGTGATCTAGTGGATGGGATAACCCCTGTATCTGTCGGGGGGCACCCTCTATCCATGCAAAATAACGAGTTTGCCACCGGTACTTTCACTCCATAAAAAATGATTTTGAATATAATTTAAAGGGAAATTGTTCAAATGTGTATAATCTTCATATATGAAAGTTTACGCATTATATTTCACTCCATGAAAATAATAAATGATCAGGATTTTATTAGCACAAGATTATCATGTCCTAAGTGAGATTTCAAAGAGTTCAAAGGTGTATAATTTTTTCCATATGCAAGTTTATGCATTACATTCTATGAAAATGATAATCTCTCAAGATTTTCTTAGCACATCATTATCGCATATTAAGTGCGATTTCATAGTGTTCAAAGATTTATAATTTTCATATACGCAAATTTATACATTATATTTTGCTCCATTAAAATGATAAATGATCAGGATTTTATTAGCACAACATTATCATGTCCTAAGTGCGATTTCAAAGAGTTCAAAGGTGTATAATTTTCGTATATGCACGGGGCATAAAGATTTTTGTGTAGGGATCACTTTTCATGCTCTAAAAAGTTAAACTATCAAGATTTTCTTAGGACAACATTATCATGTCCAAATTGTAATTTGAAAGTGTTCAAGATTTGTGTCAATTATAAACACTCTTTTACATTAAGAGTTGTATAAGTTTTTTAATTTGAAAGTGTTCAAGAGTTGTGTCAATTATAAACACTCTTTTACAGTAAGAGTTGTATAATTTTTTTAATTTGAAAGTGTTCAAGAGTTGTGTCAATTATAAACACTCTTTTACATTAAGAGTTGTATAATTTTTGTTAATTTGAAAGTGTTCAAAAGTTGTGTTAATTATAAACACTCTTTTATAGTAAGAGTTGTATACTTTTTTTTAATTTGAAAGTGTTCAAGAGTTGTATCATTTTCTTATTTCTTATGCATCCATATCCTTATTTTTTTAATTATAAACACTCTTTCACTTGATTGCATCCAAGACATTAACTCGATAAACCAATTAAATAATCGGAATGGCTCGCCGGTCGCATTCTCCATAGCAAGCGCCCCCGTCTAATCAGAAAATTTTGGTGCGAGATCTAACCTTCTCTGCGCATGGTTGCCATTGTCATCCTTCATATAAGTCAATGGGACGGCACCATACTATGGTCAGGACAAACAATAGGATAAAGTGAAGACCGCCAAAGAGCCGCCATCGCAGGAGAAGAAGAAGAAAGGGAAGGCAATGGCACGGGCACGGGTGCGGGTCTGGCTCACGTGGATAAGCTGTGGGTGCGATGCTCACGTGGATAAGTTGTGGGTCCCATACTGATCTGGATAAGTGGGGAGAGGTGTCCACTATGGGAACCAACTTAACGCAGCCCACTTGTCAGCATGTAATGGCAAGGGTCCACTACGGGACCTGACAGACCACAGCCCCACTTGTCAACACATAATGGCGAGGGTCCACTACGAGACCCGACTGAATGCAGCCCCACTTGTCAGCACGTAACGGCAAGGCTGGTGGATAGCGATTTGTAGACCGTGTGAGAGTTTCATAGTAGGAGAAGGGCAAAAGTGAGGAAAAGTTAAGCGGCTGGGGAAAACTAAGTACAACTAACAAACAAAGGGCACGAAAATAGAAATCCCTTCACAAAAATATGTGCAATATATGAAAATTACAGAAAAATAAAATCTACAATTTAAATTTATTATCATACATTATTGTGTTACCTATTTAAATAATTATTGTTTAATAAAGAGTTTATAAGTAAGAAAACTTTGAAAATTCATGTTGTAATAATGCTAAATGTGAAAAATATAAGTAATATACTAAAATTCTTAGAAAAATAAGAACTACAATAAAAAACTATAAACATAAAATATTATATCACTTAACTAAATATTTATTATTTATTAAGTGTTTATAAAGTAATAAATCTTATAAAAATCATATTTAATATTTAAAAATCATAAAAATACTTATAATATACCAAAATGATCACAAAAATAATATCTACGTGTTAAAAATATAATACTACACTTTTGAAGTAAGTAAAATTTTAATACTCTAATAACTTGAATTCAAACTTATTTCCTTAGATGGTAATTTACAAAAGTATGTATAAAATTGCTAATACCTCTAATATTGTCCATTAAAGGTCTAAAATAGTATTAGTATTAAGGTATTGATAATATGAAGTCAAAATAGTTCAACACATTTTAAATATAATTCTATTAAATTATCATTCACAAATAAGTGTATATTATTTTCCAAAAGGATTGTTATGACATGTAAAGTCCTCAAGAATGATATTTTGACTGAATAAAACCTTTTACCATTACTTCAACCAAAAGTTTATAAATATACAAAAAATACAAATATAATTCATAAGTAGTTAAGTAATGTTATCATCATGTTTATAAATTATATCCATTCATTTGTAAAAATATAAATTATTCCATTCAATCATAATATTAAGAAACCACTACTCAAATAGAAGTAATACCACTCTTAATTAACATTAAAGAAACATTATGAAGTAAATAAATTATAATACCATCCAATGACCAAGATAGATAAGTCTCAACTACTAGTGTGGTCATTATTCAAATGAAGTAAATCTTTCTTCCTGGAGAACTATAGCTTATAATAAACCCCAAGGTTATTAATTCAAAGTCTGAATGCTTTTGTTTACTTAAGTAAGATGTTCCTCAAAAGTTATTAATTTAAGATACATTATAAATCAAGATATAAGCATTCCCATAAAAGCTCTGGTTGGTTAACAATCTCCATATAAGAAGTATCTGGGTAGCATTTCACATGTGTGTGCTTTATTATTGTATACCACTTATTATACTTACATATTGTTTCACACACACTCACAAGTCTTAATAAGAAGAACACATGAGAAACAAATCTAAAAGGACAACACATTCTAAAGAAACTACTTCTAGTTCCCAAACCCTAGATCAACGATGCTTATTCTAGGGATTCGAGTTTATCAAATTGCATTACATTACTTACGCATAATGTCATCTTGCTTCTTTAAACATTAGTCCTTACCGGACCAATGATGATGTTTTCAGATATTGGATCTTCTATTGTCTCGAAGACCGTGAGTGCATAATCTTGCAATCACAAAATCCAAGTTCACACTTGCTCATGTCCTTTGGCTATTTTCTATCAAATATTTTGCAAATCCAGTGTTTTCATCACCTGCATTTCAAAAAGGTCAGAAAACACTATTTTCATAATAATATGATTATGGGTTATTTACCAAGAGGTAATAACCTATTATCAAAGTTCCAGTGGTAAAGGAACATATTATATAGGACTTAACAACCAATGTCGCCAGTGATTCTTGCGCCGTATATCATGTGTTAACCATGAGATTTCGAATGGGACGAAGATGTCCCTGCGATATTGGTCTCTAGATTATCCGTGAGGGGCCGTCGGAGGTAGATCTGCCACTTTGGTGGGGGTTGCCAGGGACATGATCTGCTCACTGGAGTCTCCAAGGGGTTGCCAGGGTTATTGTAGGGGTTCGTAGAATGGAAAAAAATGTTCTATTGCATGAACACACACAAGCCAATATCTAATCTACTAGAATGATGCAACGAGTTGATAGAGTACTAACCCTCGAAGATCCAACGCGTTTAACAAGATCTGATTCTCGTGGTTGATGGGTTATTTACCAAGAGGTAATAACCTACTATGAAAGTTCTAATGGTAAGGAACATACTATCTAGGACTTAACAACCAATGTTGCTAGTGATTCTTGCGCCTTAATATTACGCATTAACCATGAGATTTGGAATGGGACGTAGAAGTTAGCTGGATCTTCTTCCTTTCACATGTAGCCAGATGTGCATGTCGTGGTTGTTATCCTTGTAGCGTGTAGTAATTGGAATTTCGTAGAGGATATGCAGCATATGGGTGGGAACCCTCAACATCCTACGGTAGTTCTAGCATCTGAACGGTCTGTACTAACCATTGACGTAATTCAGTATGTGGGCTTGCCGTACACCAAGGAGACATGTAGGGTCACGAAGAAGATCAGTGATTGGCTTGGATTATCTACTGGGCCCCACACCATCGGAAGTGTGGACGGGAAAGATTGCCCGGTTGTGAAGGATTTGATCTCTCAAGGGTAAAGCAACGCACCTCTGCAGAGTGTAAAAACTGTAACCTGTTAGTCCCTATTTCGGGAAGGAGCTACGAACGCAGATGGAAAGGAACTCCGTGAAATATCTGGTAAACCTATGAAGGCCGATGGACATATATTTTTAGAAGAAAAGAAACCTTTGAAGAAATGTTTACAAAAACCAGCATTGCCTACAACCTATGGTCTGTGGCTGTAGCTAGTGCATCAAACACTCCTTTTCGTGAACTTGCTGAGTACACTCATACTCAATGTATCTTCTTAACCCTTGCTAGATTCTGAAGCCAAAAGAGACGATGTCTAAACCAACTTATGCTCAAAGGAATCATAACCAAAAGCTCAAGTTCTTCAAGGAAGTCAAGGAAGTCAACATATACATCAACTAAAGTGAAGATGAAGTTGCTGATTAGATAGAAGTATAATCTCTAGCCATAACACCTACTTCTGTAGAGTATTGCAATAGCACCAATGCACGCCAAATAGTTAGGTGCTAATCTTATTAGCATCATAGTTATGAGTTGTTATTTCTCATTCTTATTTGTAAGAAGTTTCTTTCTCTCTCTCTTTAACCTAGAGTGTTCTCTGGGTATTTTATAAAGACTAGAGTTGTAACCTATAGTCATTTCTTGGACCTGTTGTGTTTCTGTTGTACCACTCTGAGGGATGTAATACTAGTGAATGATGTTTCATTGGTGTTATGTCAACAACTATAGTGTACTACATCATGAAGTGGCATGCTGGTCAACGCAGTGGCTAGGGTACATGTAGGCCCCCGAACCCTAGGCAGAGGGGCATCTTCTTCTTCCTGAAGTTCCCTGGAGAAAAATCCCCATGCTCTGTCAGCCTCGTCATCTCCCTCCACACACAGTGAGGTCCAAATTTGCTTCAATCTCACTATCTAGCTGCACAACTCTTCTTGTTTCTTTCCTCCTTCCAATTGAGTGCACACGACCGCACTGATATTGACTGATCCTTGTCGAATAGGCAATAGCATCGTAGCCGCAATCATGTCCTGGAACAAGAACTTGCTCTGCTCTGTTTGCTAAGGAAGCGAGAACATGAGGCGGTCCCCTACCGTCGATGACTATGGATCCAACTTTGTAGCAGTCCACCTGATGGTAGAACCGCGAGGGCGGCCATGCTTACGCTTCATAGTGGCTGACGAGGCCTAAAGATCTATGACTCATGGTTGGGGCCCCTCGTAGCAGTCGGTGAGGTTGCGAGAGGGTCGTGAGGGTGAGACCATGACGCATGGCTTAATAGGATTGATAGTATACCCATACCAACAAGTTGCAACTTATTTTCTAGAATCTCATCTGAAAAGAACTCTAAAGTTATGCATTCTTTGCCCTAGAGAAATTTGAGGATGGGTGACCGACTGGGAAGTGGGTACCGGGTGCACACGAGTGAGGACAAAGTGTGCAGAAAAGACTAGTGTTGGTTTGTGGAGTTAGTCTAGAGATCCTATTGACCTGCAAGGAGTGACAGCCGCCGGTCCGGAGAGGCCTGGGTGTTATAGTGAGTTCCTCAGAATCCCACGAGGAATCCGCTCCAATCCGACAGTCTTCACCGGAGAGGTTGAAGGAGTCAATATACCAATCACTCTTGCGAGATACGCGTGATTTCCTCTTGCCTGCCAAACTTGACAAAATTCTTTCCTCCCCTAATCGGCCGCGTGGTGAAGGATTATGCCTGTCTTATCCTATGATGAGGTCCCGTAGCTCAACTCCTCCCTCTCCGATGAGCGAAGCAGAGGATCCCGCCGCGCTGAGAGAAGATGGTCCGTAGCTCGACACATCCAACCCTCCATAAGAAAGGATCTCCCGCATAAAGTGATGCGGTGCAGATCTCCGCGGTGGAAGACGGCGGGCGAGCGGCAGCGATGGTGGAGACAAGATCAAAGATGGCGATGAAGCGATCGGAGTCGAGTAAGTGGAAGGAGTGACAACGTCGGCCTCAGAGAACTCTGTAAGGGAAGCAAATGTACTCGGCACACCACCTGAGGGTGGGGTTGAGGCCCTATGCTGCCACATGCCCGGGGAATTGGGACAGGGGTCGGAACAGGAGAGGTCGCACGGGGATACGGGAGGGATCTGCCATGAGAGCTTCCCGAGCTCCACTCCACACATGCCACACGTTCCATTCCGATCAGGCTTCTCCCTGGTGCATGTTGTGAAGATACTCTCGGTCCTAATATAACTTTGAACTATTTGGCCGCTCGTTTGCAAATTCCACACCCACAATTTCCAAAATCCCCTTTGAGATGCTACTGCCAACCTTGCCACCCAGTTCCATGATTGGAGTAGCCAATAAAACATGGGAAATCATCCACCACCACCACAATGAGTAAAAAAAGGGCTTGCCAAAGCCTGAGCTTGGGGATATGTCCCCCGACAATTTTATTTGTGTAATAATGAGGTTGTACTCCAGCTCCTTGTGATCTTTGAAACACTCGTGTTGTTTGGTTCCAACACTTTGCTTTTTTTCTTTCACTTTTTTGTTTGCTTTTGTTTATAATTTGTTTGTTTTTCTTTTCTTAGTTCCTTTCTTGGTTGGAAGTTCTTTTCAATTCGCTAATCCCATCCTCAAAAATACAAAAAGATTTCCCCTTTTTCCTTTTTCATGAAAGTGGATTTGCACTTTGCTTCTTTGCTTCAATTTTATTATGAGAGTGATTTCTCTTGAGTTTTTACATAACACGTCCGTATAAGGAAGAGGATTATGAAGTCACTCATGAGAGGTATGTCGTATGTCTCCCACATTTGAAGTTTGAATTGTTTATCTTTGTGATTTGCTAAGATGCTATGCTAGTGGGAGTAATTTAAAATAGTTAGAGTAAAGCTTTTTATTTGTATGAATGATTAGTTGTGGAAGATTTTGCTCTAGTTCTTGTAGCTAACTGAGTATTGCCATGGAAATAATATTGCCAGACAAGTACAACAAGAAAAGTATGAAAGGAGTTGTTTGATTTAAATGAAGTCTAGTGGTAATTGTGATGCATGCCAAAGCTAACCTTGTGGTTCAAACCATTATACTATTTAAAAAGTTCTATGTTTACCATGCACACCTTTGGATGCCAACAACTCCACTAGCTTTTGAACGATCTATGGTATAACCTCAGATTTCGGCTATGAGTTGATGACATGGGTGGCATACGTGTCACCGTATGGTAAAGAGTATTGGTACTCTCGAAGGTTGTTCAAACCATTGTTTAAAATAATCACTTAGTGATCCTTGTTGAGAATTATCCTTAAAAGAAAGAATAAAAAAATAGAAATAGGAAAATATATGAAGATCCACATAACAAGTCTTAGGCATGGGCACTTTACTACTCTATGAATTTTCTTAAAAGACAACGAATGGAATAGAAATGTTTTTGATAGTCTTGATTTACTAATGTGGGCGTCAATAAGACACTTCACCATTATGCTACTTAGGACATGAACTCTCTTACTCAATTTTTTTATAATAAACATCCTAGTGTTCCTTGGCAAGCTGAGAGTTAACTTGAGGAATTGGATTAATTGTTACACCCCTAGTTATTTATAGTTATATTAAACTCTACTTTTATTGTCTTGAGTTATCACATCTTGTATAGTGTTCTTAGCATCTCTCTAACTTTGATGAGCGTTTCTAATGGAAGAAGTGTTGGACGCATATGGCTACAAATTGTAAGTGAATTCATATTCTCGTTGTTTCAAGTTTAAACGATGAATTCCTTATAGTCCTTTTTTTCTTGCTGGAGGGAGATCAAGGTTTGAGATTTGGGGCATTGATGGCTTCAAAAATTGTCATCTTTCTCCGCATTTAAACATTGTTTTTCATAAATAAATTCACAATAATCTCTCTTGATTTGCCACTAATGACTAATTACTGAAAAGATATGCAAAACATTGCTTTGAATTGTGTTGTGGATGAAATCACGCTTTTAATGCGAAATAAAGAGTCACTAATGAAGATTTTAAGGAAGTCCACATGACCAAGTAACCCTAGAACAATCACTAGGCATCAGGGTCCATAACGACCACTAGTATGTGTAGGGCCCGCCCGTACCATGTGGCAGCTTCGTCTCGTCAAACCCTACAACTCTCGTGAAGATGCCTATAAATTTTAAGGTCTCGGCCATCGTGCAGAGGGCCGCCATTATTAGATTGAATCACAACACCACCAAAGGAGATCCACACCATAGTTCATCCCTTCCATCCCCATCCTCTCCATTAGCCATAGCCATTACTTTGTACTTGAGATCTCCTTGTGATTCGTCGACCATTATAAGAATATTTGATTTCAATCTAAGTATTTTGCACAATGTTTTATATAATTGATCTTATTGTTATGAGTGAGTAGTCCTCACAGGATGCAGGTTGGGGAGAAACCTCGCAGCAATTATGTGCATCTAATCTATGGGAGTATTTTTTAATAAGAGATTTGTATCTTTTGTTTCTTTGTCTCTTGCCTCAATATTTGGACTTGTAGGTACCCAAGACTCCCGAGATCGATTAAGGCTTGAGGTGAGATACTTGGCTAGCGGCGATCTCAAAGGAAACCTAGTGACAGAAAGGGTTGTATGATCTTCGCTTAGCGACCCATTCAAGATCAACGGCAACATCTCTCCTTCAAGCATTGATCTGTGTTTATCACTTGATAACTATTTGTAACCCAGTGCTTCATGGTACAACTGGTTGGATAAAAAGACTATTGCTATTCATGCTGCTCGCAGGAGCTCTAGTATATTAGGATGTGTTGCCCACAAAGATTATCTCTATTGGAACATTACACATGATTGTGCCTATTATTATCTTTTATCCCATACGATGTGCAGCTATAGGTGGGTCTTCAACCCTAGCCTATCTCCATCCATTGAATCAATCCACGATATAAAGTAAACTAGATTGGTCCGGTAAACAAAGGTAAAATAAAAAAACAAAGTCTTATAGATGTGGCCTTATTTTTAATTACTTTTAGCATTATTTCCCAATGTTCGACTAAACCTAGGTCTACTAGGGAAAAATCTAGTATACTGCATTCGTGAATCCGGATTGAAGGTATCAACCCTTTTTTGGCGCCGTTGCCAGGGAAGCAATTCTCTATCCTGGTGAGGTCACTAGAGACCTTGTTTTTAGTTTTATTTTTGTTTGTACTTCATTTCTTGTTATTAGGTTACTTTCTTGCTATCTATTTGAAAACCCCAAAAAATTAGTTACTTGTTTATTTGTTTCCCTTACGTTAAAAGTACCAAAAAGAAAAGAGCCATTGAGCAAAAGAAACTTGGGGAGTATGCTACTCCTACTAATGATTTTATTCGTACACTTATCACTCAGTCGGCTATTGATACGTAAGCATATGAAATTAAGCCTAAACTTTTGAGTTTGGTTCATCAGAACCAATTTGGAGGATCATCTTCTGAGGATTCATGTTTTCACCAAAATACATTTTATAAAATTTGCGACATGATGTGTATTAAGGATGTTGATCCAAATGTTGTTAAATTATGTTTGTTTACTTTCTCTCTTAGAGGAAAGGCTAAGGAGTGGTTGCTAGATCTACCTAAGGGCACTATTACATCTTGGGAGGAATGCACTAATCTTTTTTTGACTAAATTTTTTCCCCAGCTAAGACTATGCAGCTAAGGTACAATATTACAAGTTTTAGACAATAAGATCAGAATCCACTAGCGCTTGCATGGGAAAGGATGAAAGGAGCCATAATGAACTATCCTAGTCATGGGATGGAATTTGTTTTATAATGGCCTTAACCTAATGTCTAAGTCTATGCTAGATACTGCAATAGGAGGAATAATCATGGGAAAGCAAGTGATTGTTGCAAATAAATTTCTTGATGATATGCAAAACAACCATGCTCAATGGCATGTGGAAAGAACCTCAAAAAGGTTGAATTGAATCACCGAGGTAAACAATGAAGATCTTACTGCAAAGGTCGATGCTTTATTTAACATAGTAAAGGGTAAGGAAGATACCCAAATTAATGATATCACTACTGATGTTAATGATGTTAATTTTATAGCGCGTAGTCCTTATAATCCTTATTGGAAGAATCAAAAATTTCTTCTAATGTTTAAGAACATTACTCTAATCCTTCAGGAACTCCTTACAAATAATTATGATAATCATAATGTAGCAACTCATGGAAATCTCTCATTTGAACATACTGATAGAAAGTTAATGCAAGCTCAAACCGAGAAAAATAATATGCTTATTAAAATCATGGAGAACCATGAGACTAGTATTGCTAAATTTTCTAATCAAGCCTTTGCAATTAGAAATGATGTACATGCTCTACAGGAAACGACAAAGACCATGGAGGCTCAATTGGGCAAGGTAGCTGAGAGCCAAGCTCCCATACTTGCAAAATTCGTTGGAAAGCCCGAGCCAAATACGGTGGAAGACCTCAAGATGATGAGGGTTGAAATAAATGAAGAGAAACCTAAAGATCTGGATTATAGCAACACGCCAACACCTGAATACACCGTGGAAGATCTATTAAAGATGATCACCATAAAGAATCTCGGTCTAGAAAAAGGTAATGATGCTACCTACCAACAATTTATTCAACAAGTAGCATCTAAAGTCTAAGAGTTAGAAATGGATTATAAGATACTAGCTGATAAGATTCCTGCTAAGGCTAGATGATATATTTGAGCCCACTATTAAAATTAAAGTTGGTGTTAATGAGATATCTGCACTTTGTGATCTTGGTGCAAGTGTCTCAACAATTTTCAAGATTCTATTTAATAAATTAAATTTGGGGCCGTTTATATTCATTGAAATGAGACTCCATCTTGCTGATTCAACTTATAAATAATCTATTGGGATAAAATAAAATATAGTTGTAGAAATTAAAGGCAATCTCGCTCTTATTGACCTTGTTACAGTGGACATGCCCGAAGTTCCCATAGCACCTATAATTCTAGGTAGGTCGTTCCTAAGAACCATTAAAGTTTTATTCAATTTGCATGAAGGGAGTGTAAGAATAGGACTACCGTGCAGAGATCCTTTTATAGTCCACTTCCCTAGAAAGAGGAAGGTCAAGCCTAATAATAATGATGATGGTATAATCATGTTGAAATCGAACTACTTTGGAGTGGGTGTTCCACTCACAAAACCTAAATGATCACCATCTAGGTCAAGCTAAGTGACCTTAACTAGAAGCTATTCATGGGAGGAAACCCAAATAAAAGTTTTATTCTTGTGTTAGTTTTTTTAGTAAAGAGTGTTCAAGAAATCCTTTGGAGAGAACAAAAAAAAGGTAATCCTCGATCTTTTATTTGCCAACACATGGTCTTAAGGTATTGCTAATTTGTTTGAAGTCTATTTGCTGTTAGTTTTCATTTCCTAATATGTTCAAAGGCGCATAAAGCTACTAACCAAATTCTATAATTTTTTAGCTTTCAGGCCACGTAACGACCACTAGTACGATCGGGAGACACCATACCGCACGCGCGTACCACATCGTAGCATTGGAAAAATGGAAGTGTTGATTTTTGTCGTAGGATGTAGTAAACGTAACGACCACTGGTATGGCCGGAGGCATCCGTACCGCCCGCCCATACCGTGTCCCCAAGCAAAACATCAACTTTCAGGCAAACATACTAACCACACGATTAGTAGTACGGGCGCGCGTGCCCGTACCAAGTTGACCCCCCGAAGGGAAATATTGATCCCATGGTTTATCACTAGGAAGAGGTAACCTTAAAATCACCAAAACACAATTTTTTCTTTCTTCTACCTCCAAACTCCAAACCACCTCCATTGGATCTTCAGTTCTACTCATTCTTTATTCGATTCCTTGCATCCAATCGATCTAAGGTAACCTTGCAATCTTTCACCATTATCAATCTAGACCTAGGTCTTGTTATTGAGCTAATCTTGATTTTGAGCATGTTTAGTTAGATTTTAGAGAAGTTTCTTTTGTAACTAGTGTAGAGGATCGTATTTGCTATGTTTCTATTGGACCAAATTTTTGATTAGCATTATTATTTATTTTTGTTTTAGATGAACATGAGGAGACGTACACGTATGATGTCTATGGAACAAGCCGCACCACCCGTTGATGCGCTGAACCACGAGTCACTTGGTATCGAGTTAACCAAGGAGTTTTAGCTGAACCGTTTCAACCATCTCAAGCTCCTAGAAATCAAGTCCACCAAGTGGGCATTTCCCTTTATCCTGAACCAACTTGGCATTCATGCTGATTTAGATTTACTTTGCAACAATGTTGGTTTGTATGATATTTCTTCAAGATTGTGACACGTACCTTCGCTTGACGCTTGAGTTTCTTAGCACCTTGACACATTCAGCAACATCGCACTACTGTCCCGAGGAGAAAATTCCTGGATTTGATCGCATCAACTTTCGTCTTTTAAATTATGAGTACTCCTTGACACTCAACCAATGGGCTTACTCCTTTGGGTTTGCCAATAACGTCACCGACATACGCTCCACCACTTTTGTTTTGAATCATACACCCTTGGGATACTTTAATAGAATGAGAATTCATGAAAACACAACCAAGGGAAACCAAATTGATCATCATGTTGTTCGCTATATTTTTATTTTATTGCTAACACCTTGTAGGAACGTGGTGAGTTTAATAGAGTTAATGAGGACGACATGATGATCCTCGCTAAAGCTGCTATTCCTAACTGTAACTTAACACCAAATTTGGGCTCCCTTCTTTTGTTTTATCTTAAGCATTAAGCTGTTGAATCTCATGGTCCCATTTGCGGAGGAGGAGCCATAATGTCGGGGATATAACCCCGGGTACCCTAGAGTTGAGCAATTTAGTTAAGGGATAGAAGGAAGAGTCATTTTATATAACCCAAATGAGGTTATATATAAAAGAGAGAGGAAAAAACCCGAACTGGGCCAACTCAGGTAAATCTCGGCCTGGGAAGGATCCTCCCAGGACGAATCAGAGTCTCATCCAAATTACCCTCATATCACGGCTGGGTCAGAGCATCCTTTCCCACCCATGCTGGCACACACACAGACCCCGGCTGGGCCTTCATCCCCAACTGGACCACCAAGCTTCCACAACGCCAACCCCGATGCCACCTATCCACGCCTTGATCCCGAGTCCGGCCTCGATGCTACTCCATCGTCACAGCCACCTTCACCACCCGGGTGGGCCGGCATAGAGACAACTCGGCCCATCGTGGGAAACCACTACGCCTCCATCTCCCGGTCGCTGCCCCGCCTAGGCCGAAACAGGGAGACCCGGCTGGGCCAATATTCGCCACCCCGGGCCTTTTCCTTTAACCTGGTTAGGTAGGTAATTAAGTCGGTTGGGATTCCACCTCCCGCCTGGGCTGAATGAATAGTGACCCGACTGGGCCCCTTGTTTTTTGCACCATGCTGGGCCAAATCAGCAGGCCCTAGGTCAAATTTCCCCCCTTTAGATGTTGTCCTCTGGGCTGATGTATGTGTTGGGGTTCGCAACAGGAAACAAAAAATTTCTAGCTATGCGAACATGACAACCAAGATCTATTCTATATAGACATAAGTAATGGAGAGGGAGGACGGAATTCATACCTTGAATACCGTGGCACACCTTATGAAGGTAGGCATATAGCGATGAAAACAAGCACCCCAAGTGTTGCGCATCGAAGCTCTACACCCGTCTGGTGTAGGGACGTCTCTCGGGCTCCGATCCAGCCGAGCAGCGGAAGAAGATGGAAGTCGAGCCGTCCTACGCACGATGGTAGTGCGGAGGTGGAGATCTAATCCCAATAGCTAAATCCAATCTAATCGAGAGAGAGCTCTAGGGTTTGGAAGGAGAGGAGAGAGCTTGTTGTTGTGGTGCAAATAGAGGGGAGGAGGGATCCTCTATTTATAGGTGGGAGAGGGAGGGTCAAACCCTAGGTCCAAGGGGGTTGAACCCTCCAAGCCGCTGCCGCCTGCGGCCCTAGGCCCCACCCCGTGGGTGGGAAACCCTAGGGTTTCGGCTGGCCCCCTTTCTCCCTTTCCTTCTTTGGCGCCTAGCCCTATGGGCCCTTCTACGCGGAAGCGGACTAATAGGAAAAAGCTGCCCATAAATATAAAAATAAAATATGTTTTAATATTAATTCAACTAATTAATATAAAACACATATATTATCATACTTCATACTCCGGAACTCCTTCCGTACCCCTTCCGATCAACATCGGTGTTACCCAAAACCTTTTCGGTCTCTCTCTCTTATTTATCATGTGGTGTTGGTTCGATCCCAATGTGTCCCCAGCCTTAAGCATGCCACCCTTCGGCTTGGAGATTCTACAGACATGAACAAGACCCCTCTTGCGTAAATGATCAACAGCGGGACCTGGATGCCCATAATGACCACCTGTGTATTCACGAATCTGATCGCTTGAACCTTAACTGTGTATTCCTATTCCCTTTGCCATACGATACCTTGGTCATCCAAGATTTGATCTCAAGTATCTCCATACTTCTGTTCAATATTGTTACCGATGATCTCATTTACTCATCCCCGTGTTGTTGCATTCCATGACCCAGTCATACGCTTGAAAGCTTCGTTAATGCAAAGTCATCGAGTTGGCCACGTGTATGTATCTGTTACTTGGATTGCCAAATCATGATCTTGATAAAAACTCATCAACCCATTTCTTTGGGAAACCCAACAGTACCTTTATGATCACCCTTTCACGTCTTGATACTTGATATCATGAAAGTCTCCTTCTAAAATATTGATTATGCATTATCTCATAGTCGAAGGATATAGGCCATGGTGTTTCTATGTTATCATCAATGACGAATGTTTAAGTAATTAGATCTCATTGTGATTTACTTTGAGTGTTTTTCTATCACATCATTCTCCAATGATGTGACGTCATTGTCAATTGGCACTATCACCATGATCTCAAAGTCGTAATATCATCACTGGCCCAATGAGCTAGTTTACTAGAGGTAACTAGAGACCTGGTTGTTTACATACCACACGTGTATTAATGTTTCGTATTAATACAGTTATAGTATGGTAAGAAACGTTTTATGAACATACAAGAGATACATCAAATAAAAACACATTATTATTTTCCTCTAGGGCATATCTCCTTCAGTCCCCCACTTGCACTAGAGTACAAATTAATCCAGCTTTACGATAGGCAATGACCTAACATCAATACTATCCCGGTGTTGCTCATGCTTGTGTTGTGGAATACTTTTGGTAAACGGATCTGCAATATTCAGATCCATATACACTTTGCAAATCTTGATTTCTCCATTCTCAACATTTTCCCTAATGGCGTGGAATCTAAGATGGATGTGCTTGACTATGGAATGAGTCCTTGTTTCCAACGTGTTTGTAATGGCACCTGTGTTCTCGCAGAAGATGGTCATATGGTCATCCACATTAGGAACAACTCCTAGTTTAATGACGAAATTCCGTAGCCACACAACTTCATTTGCCACAGAATTAACTGTGATGTATTCTGAATCCATTCAAGACTGTGCCACCACTGTTTGCTTCACGCTTATCTAGGTTACCACGCCACCATTCACCAGAAAGACAAATCCTGTCTGAGACTTTGAGTCATCAGAGTCCGTGTTCCAACTCGCATCCATGTAACCAGTTATGTTCAGAGCTTCATCACCACCTCCAAAGACTAGGAACTTATCCTTAGTTATTTTCTGATACTTTAGGATATTCTTCACAACTGTCCAATGTTCCACTCCTAGATCACTTTGTAAACGGCATGTCCAACTGAGAGCCAAGGCCACATCAGGTCGAGTACATAGCATAGCATACATGATAGAACCTATGGCTGAGGCATAGGGGACATTATCCATCCTCTCTCTATCAGTGTTTGTTGCTGGACATTGAGTCTTACTCAATGACACACCTTTCACAAGAGGCACAAAACTCCTTTTGATGTCTTCCATTTTTAACTTCTTCAAAATTTTATCTATATATATACTATGACTTAATTCTATTAGGCATCTTGATCTATCTTTATAGATCTTGAAACCCAATATGTAGGCTGCTTCACCTAGATCCTTCATGGAAAACTGACTACTAAGATATTCCTTTACGCTCCCTAATAATCTCACATCATTCCCAATTAGTAATATGTCATCCACATACACCACTAGGAATGTTACCGAGCTCCCACTCAATTTCTTTTAAACACAAGTTCTTGATTATTTTGGACAAATCCAAAACTCTTGATCACTTGATTGAATCTCTTGTTCCAACTCCTAGATGCTTGCTTTAGTCCATAAATGGATCCCTCAAGCTTGCATACCTTTCCAGCATCCTTAGGATCGACAAACCCCTTTGGTTGCATAATATACAACTCTCATCAATGTGACCATTGAGAAAGGCGGTCTTCACATCCATCTTCCATATCTCATAATAATAATATGCATCAATTTCTAGTAAAATCCGGACAGATTTCAACATTGCTATAGGAGAGAAAGTCTCGCTGCAGTCAATTCCTTCCACTTGTCGAAAACCCTTTGTGACGGGTGTTGCCTTATGGACAATCACATTGCCATCAGCATATGTCTTCTTCTTAAAGATCCATTTATTATCCATGGCCTTTCGACCTTTAGGGAGATCTACCAAGTTCCAAACTTGGTTCTCATACATGGATCCTATCTCAGATTTCATGGCTTGTAGCCATTTCACGGAGTCAACACTCTCCATTTATTCTTTGTAGTTATTAGGTTCCTCTTGTTCATCTAACAAGACTGACATCACAAGGCTACTATACCAATCTGGGATGGTACGCACTCTTGATGATCTCCGAACCGGAGGAGCTTCGATGTTATGATTTGTATCATTCGCTTCCTATTCCACTATAGAGGGAGGTTACATAACAGTTTCCGTTGCGCTACTCGGTATTTGGAAATAAGGGTCAACGACTTCATCAAGATATATCTTCCTTCCACTAACTCCTTTCACAAAAAACTCTTTCTCTAGAAAGGCGTCGTCCTTAGCGACAAACGTTTTTCCCTCAACTTTGTTGTAGAAGATATACCCAATAGTTTCCTTTGGGTATCCTACAAAGATGCACTTTTCCGCTTTAGGTTCGAGTTTGTCAGGTTGTAGTTTCTTAATATAAGCCTCACACCCCAAACTTTCAAGAACGACAACTTTGGCTTCTTGCCATGCCATATATCATATGGTGTTGTCTCCATAGATTTGGATGGTGCTCTATTTAGAATAAAAGGGGCAGTTTCTAATGCATAGCCCCAAAACGACACAAACAAATCAGTCAAATACATCATCAACCAAACGCTATCAAATTAAGTACGGTTACGCCATTCTGACAAACCATTACGCTGTGGTGTTCCGGATGGCGTAAGTTGAGGTACAATACCATAGTCCCTTAAGTGCATGCCAAACTCATAACTCAAGTATTCGCCTCCCCGATCTGATCGGGGGTGCTTAATCTTCTTGTTGAGTTGAGTCTCTACCTCTTTCTGAAATTCTTTGAACTTTTAAAAGGTTTCAGATTTATGCTTCACCCATATCTACTCAAATCATCAGTAAAGGTAACAAAATAACAATACCCATTGCATGTCGAGAGACTCATTGGTCCACACACATCTATATGTATGATTCCAACAGGTCCGCAACTTGCTCCATAGTACTGGAGAAGGGTGTCCTGGTCATCTTGCCCATGAGACAAGGCTCACATGTATCAAGATATTCAAAATCTAGTGATTCTAGAAGTCCATCAGAATGGATCTTCTTCATGCGCTTTATGCCAATATGACCAAGATGGTAATGCCATAGGTACATGGTATTATCGTCATTATGCAACACTTGGCATCAATGTTATGGATGTGTGTACTACCATCAAGATCTAGTAATAATAAACCTTTGCATACACACGCATGAACATAAAAGACATCATTCATATAAAATAGAACAACCACTTTTTCTAGATTTAAATGAATAACGATCTTACAATAAGCAAGAACCACTCACAATATTCATGCTCAAGGCGAAAAAAAAAGTATCACTTATTCAAAACTAAAATTAATCTCGAATGTAGACATAGATACAGATCGCCGACGGTGTTGACATCGACCTTGGATCCATTGCCAACACGCATCGTCACTTAGACCTTCCCCGGGCACCTCTTATTCCATAGCTCCTGCTGGGAGTTACAAATATGACCAACAGAACCAGTATAAATTCCCAGTTGTTGCTCCTGGTGCTTGTAAGGAATACATCAATAACATGTATATCACATATACCTTTGTCTTTTGTGGAAAACTTGTCGGCTTTCTTGTCCTCGAGGTACTTGGGGCAGTTGTGTTTCCAGTGCCCATCTCCCTTGCAGTAGTAGCACGTAATGTCGTGCTTTGGCTTTGGGTCTTCAGGGGAATGAGCAACTTGCTTGCCATCCCTCTTAGGCCTCTTGGCCTTACTATGTGCCGAATTCTTAAAGTTGGTGGTCTTATTGACCATCAATATTGTGTGCTCCTTGATTTCCACCTCAGCAGTCTTGAGCGTGGCGAACAACTCAGCAAGGGTCTTAACCATCCCTTGCATGTTGTAGTTTATCATGAAAGCTTTGTAGATATGGGCAATGAGTGCAATACTCTATCAATCTCAAGCTTGTTCGGGATTTTGCAATCCAGGGCATTCAAGCGTTGAACGTATCCAGACATTTTGACTATGTTCTCGCTCACACTACTATGCTCTTCCATCATGGCAGAGAAGAAGAGCTCGGAAGCTTCATACCTCTCTGCCCGAGCCTGCGGAGCAAAGACGGCATTGAGATCCTCAAGGATCGCAAATGCATCCATCTTCTCAAAACGCTTTTGAAGCTCCGGCTCCATGGAATAGAGCATTCCACTCTGGATGAGGGCGGAATCATCTGCCTTGGACTGCCAGACATTCTTTTTATCCTCGATGGTGGTATCTGCGGGTTTGGCAGGCAGTTTTGCCTCTAAGACATAGTTGATCTTGTAGGGGGTCAGGAGGATTCTCAGGGTGCGATGCCAGGAGGTGAAGTTGGACCCATCGGTTTTCAGCTTTTCCTTCTCTAGGAATGAGGTAAGGTTGAAGGTGGGTGGGCGAGACATCTACAATGGATTTGCAAAGAGTTTAGACCATTTTCATAATATACGGTTCATAAGCTTAAAATTTTACTCTTAAACTTAAATTAACAGTGCTCCCACTCAAAACGAACATCCCTCCATTCGTTTTCGTGATCACATGATCCCATTTTGCTATATCATCCCTGATTGTCACGGCCGATTACATAGCTCCAAAGGTAGATATTATGAATGTTAATCACATCCCCATGTGATTCATGCTCGACCTTTCGGTCTGTTGTGTTCCGAGCCCATGTCTGTACATGCTAGGCTCACCAACACAAACTTGCGTGTATTGTTGTATAACCTTTCTTACACCCACTGTATTCAAACGTAGGTATGTCTAACACCCGATCATCACGGCCTGCCACATATCTAAGAACTTTCTTGGTGGTGCACACACAAGGGGAACACTATCATTGGAATTGAGATGGATCATCCTATTTATCTACCATCGTATATCCAATATACTATTCCAAACAAGATGCGCGAACAAATACTTCAAAAGTATGGTGTCATGAGATGGTTGCAGCGCCTTGATCTCCATCGAGAGCTCCAATGGAAAATATGTTTCATAAACTTACCATTACCATGTCATGACACACGCCCCTGCAAAACAAAGTTAGACTCCTCTACTTTATCCTTTTGCAAGTTTTAGGCGGCTTTAGGACTTCCATGACAGAACCCTTTCCCACCTATGAACTTTGAGCCACAATGTTGATTCAATGATTTCCTCTTCGCTTTCTTTTTAGGGCCCTCCGATGTAGAAGTCATATCAACTATTGAAAGAGAGACAGACACCCGGCAACCACTTATACGGAACAAGCCGCATGTCGAGCGTGGAACCAGTCTCGCGTAAGATTATGTGTAAGGTCGGTCCGGGCCGCTTCATCAATAAATCCCGCGATATAAAAAGAACACGAAATAGGGTTGCAACTAGAGAATCAACGCCCACATATTGATATGTGTTCTATCCGTATGACATGTGTACCCATAGATATGGCTCTCATACCATTGTTGGGGTTTGCAGCAAGAAACAAAACAATTCTAGCTACGCGAACACGACAACCAAAATCTATTATATATAGACATAAGTAACGGAGAGGGAGGATGAAATGCATACCCTTGAAGACTTTGGCACGCCTTACGCAGGTAGGCGTATAGTGATGAAGACAAGCACCCCAAGTGTTGCGCCTCGAAGCTCTAAACACGTTCGATGTAGGGACTTCTCCCGGGCTCCAATCTTGCCGAGCAGCGGAAGAAGATGGAAGCTGGACCGTCCTGCGCACGACGGTAGTGCGGAGGTGGAGATATAATCCCAATAGCTATATCCAATTTAATGGATATAGATCTAGGGTTTAGAGGGAGAGGAGAGAACTTATTTTTGTGGTGCAAATAGAGGGGAGGAGGGATCCTCTATTTATAGGTGGGAGGGGGAGGGTCAAACCCTATGTAGTGGACCGAACCCGGTATGGCACAAGTCCCTGTGTTTATAGTGCTAGTCCCTGGATCGAATAGCTAGAACCCACAGTTAAGATGTAATATCAAGAAACAAAGGTCATATTACATCGCATATCCCGGAATAAAAATAGTTCATTACAACTTACGTAGATCATATGGCTATCTTATTACAAAGCATCAGATATAACTATAAAGCATGGAGTCCTTCACCTTCATGTGCTACAGGCAAACATGTTGGATGTAGACTCGTAATCCCTACTCATCAAACTTCACTATCAGCAAGTTATCCTTCAACATGATAAGTTACAGCCACAAGGGTTAATACATTTGAATTGTATTGGAAAGTGATACCATACTGATATAGAGAACCTAACATCTACATGAATATATGGCTAAGTGGAGTTTTTAGCTGGCCTTTGCCAAAAGCAAGTTTTTCCTATCCTTTATAAAATAGTTTTTCTTCAACACTTCATCAAACTTGGAACGCTGGATACCCTCCAGGTGCTTCCCTTGTTCACCCACAAAATTTTAACTTAGAGAAATTAGAATGATTAGATTCTTGATTCTGCTTCATTGTCTCGATGCTCAAAAGTTGTCCATAACCAGTGACACGGCTAAGTACTTAGTTTTACCCTCTCGAGAGGTGGTGCACTTTCCCCACAAGACTCGACATGCACCGAGATGAGACTCTTCAGAAGCAATCCCTCCGGCCACCACAAACGTGTTCCATCCTATCATCACTACCACCCTCTGTTTGTCTGGCTGAGTTCTTGCAACTTAGTCAGTCAAGGCAGAGCTCATATGCCATGTGGCTGCACTGGAAGCTTCACAACAAGAACATATCCAATCTCTTTGTTCCTGGGTGGCCGTCCACAAGTGCAATACCTCAGGGTAAACCATAGAATGGGCCCTGGGTAACCACTCAACATAATCCATACAAGTCCCATTTCCACCCAGGTGTTTCATTAACATCAGTTTTTTTCATTAGTCAAAAAATACATATATTTCCGTAAGACATCATATCATGATTTCTACCCACGAATCTATATAGCAAGACTAAGCGTTGTAATCTTACGATGTCTCCTATCTTTAGGAAATGCTGCCAAGGTAGATACTATAGGAATAGCATATCATAGTAATATACATAATAGTCCTATCGTGCACACTACAAAAATATCACTAATGCAACATAGAAAAGTAGGACTTTTGATGACCAAAGTATCACTTGCCTTGATCTTTCAAATATCACACTCCTCAAAGTCTATAACAATACAATCAAGCGAAAAGCACACACTCAAAACTACAACACAAATCAACAAAACAATATAATGGAATGCATGCAAGCATGCAAAAGATCATTTTATTGCACAAGTTTTTCTAACAAGGTTCTGAACATTACAAACACTTAATGGTACTTTTTATAAAGGTGTAATTCCAATTGGAACCAAGTTAGTGCAATTAGGTTATTTAAAGTATTTTTCTTTTACTAGAAAAGCTTTATTCAATGGGATATTTTCTACTGTCATCAAATTATATGTTTGATTTCTGATATTAATGTTTCTGCTCAGAGGGTTCAATATACAACCATTTGAAAAAGGATTCACTCAAAAATAATTTACACAACAATTTATATACTCAAAATACTCCACAAATGGTTCTGTATAAAACGTGATTTTAACCGACTAAAAAATACCATATTATGTCTCCAATGTGTTTTATGTTTTTTGAATCCATAGACATATAATTTGCTAAATTTGGATAAGTAGAACTTAAACTATGATTTTTATAAGTTTCTATGTTGTTAAATGTCTAAAAGTCCAAAAAATAGGAGTCTATAAGACAAGTGGTAGATTTTCATTGGCCTATACCCCTTCGGTAAGTGATCTAATATTGACCTTTAGATGTAGATTAGACGGATCTGGAAGCTCACCGAAATAGCTCGCTGGAGAGGTCAACGGAATGGCAGGCACGGGCTTGGTGTCGATGTTCCGGTTGCTAGGAAAGTAACCGCAGTCGATGAAGACATGGACGACATAGAGAATGTCGAGGCGAACAAGATGGCGGCCATGGTGTCGTTGGTAGAGTCCAAGAGAGGAAGAAATCCTTGGCTAGAGCAACGTGCAACGTTGGCAGCGTAGCCAACTACAACAAGAAGGTGTACCATCATGTCCTGTAGGTAGGCATCGATGAGTAAAGTATTCCAGTTCAAGGAATTGATAAGGTTCTCACCGTGGATGACAAGATCTGACGATGAACTCGAATTTTGTGTTGAAGTTGGCATCGTTGGTACGGATTGTAGAGACATCATCTAGAGAAAGTTTAAGAACAAAAGGATATTCTCGGTTCGCCTTGAGACGTCCTAGAGAGGGGGATTGAGTGATGTATGCCGACGTGTGGCACTCGGAGCACCATTTTGGCTTGGGCAATTGACACAATAAAACAGAGAATTAATACCCTGAACGGAACCTCCAATGAACTCTAAAAAAATTATGTTTATGGAGATCCGTTTTGAAGTCTTAAACGCCTTAAAGGAGGAGGGGAAGAGGTGGCCTAGGTCATGGCAGAAACTTATGTTTATGTAGGTCTTCGTGCAGGAAGGAAGAAGATGATCGACTGGGGGTGTCTTTGATCGGCCTAGATGGGCCATGGATTCAGCCCAAGATGGAAATAACGGGAAAAAATAAGGAAGTTGGCCGGCTGGGCCTTGGGTTGCTACACCTTTTTTTATTCCTATTATTTTATTTTTATATTTTCTGTTTTCATTCATATCAATTCAACTTCCAAATCGATTCAAATTTGTATCAAACCTTTTCAGAAAATTTAATATAATAAGTTGATAGTTTACTCTAATTATATTATTTTTAGTAATTTTAAGATAAAGTATAATTCATTTAAAATTGAACATGGCACATAGACCTATACAGCTTTTATAATATTTTCTTAATTCTTATTGTTTATCTTGTTTATTTCATATATTTTTATTTAGAGCTCCAAAAATGGTCAAAACAATTTGTAAAGTTTATAAAATAATTATTTACCATTATGTATTATTTAAATATACTTTTGTTCCATTTATACATGGATCTTATTTATGGCTTAAATTGGCTTTTTAATATTTTTTATTTCTTTTTCTTCCTGTCTTATATAAATCCTATCGTTTGAATTATAGTTCCAAAAAGTGTGATTCCAATTTGTATATGTTCTATTTAATAATTTTTTATCTTTATATAATATTTTAAAGATACATTTGTTCCATTCAAGTATTGATTTTGCTATGAGCTTATATTGAGCTTGGAATATTTCTTTTATCTTATATAAATCTTATATATTTATCCATGGCTCCAAATAGAGTGAAAATAACTCCCATGGTTTTGTAATGTTGTTGTTTACCATTATAGATTGTCTAGGAAAGATGTTGCTCAATTATATATGGATCATATCCTTATTCTTGAATTGAACTTCATAATGATTTCTCCTATTAGGGTTTAGGTTTTAGGTTTATCTTTTCCTAGACATTTAAAATGCAAGTGCTCAAGATCAAGATATATTCCATGCATGAATGCATTTTATCTTTTTAAAATTTGTTTGTTACTTTCTCGTTCAATTTTTTTTGTTTAAATAAGGTTTTGATGTTTCCATTTAGAAGAAAAAGTTTCTTTTCCCCCTAAATTTCATCCTTTATTTCTTTGTTTGTTGATTTTTTTAACCCTAGGGCCAAGGAGGGTGGAACCCCCCCCCCCCCCAAGCCACTGCCACCGGCCCAAGGCCCCACCCCGCGGGTGGGAAACCCTAGGGTTTCGGCTGGCCCCCTTTCTCCCTTGCCTTATTTGGCACCTAGCCCTATGGGCTCTTCTACCCAGAAGCGTCCCAATAGGAAAAAGGCTTACCATAAATATAAAAATAAAATATGTTTTAATATTAATTCAAATAATTAATATAAAACACATATATTATCATATTTCATACTCTAGAACTCCTTCTAGACCCCTTCCGATCAACATCGGATGTTAATCGGAACCTCTTCGGTCTCTCTTTCTCTTATTTCTCCTGCGGTTGTCGGTTCAACCCAATGCATCACCAACCTTCGGCTCGGAGATGCTACGGACATGACCGAGACCCCTCTTGCATCAATGATCAATAGCGGGACCTAGATGCCCATAATGACCACCCGTGCATTCACGAATCTCATCGCTTGAACCTTAACTGTGTAGTCCTATCCCCTTTGCCATACGATACATAGGTCATCCAAGATTTGATCTCGAGTATCTCCATACTAGTGTTCGATCTCATTACCTATGAGTTCATTTACTCGTTCATATGCCATTGCATTCCATGACCTAGTCATACGCTTGCAAGCTTTGTTAACGCAACATAACCGAGTTGGCCACATGCATCTATCCGTTACTTGGATTGGAAAATCATGGTCTTGATAAAAACTCCTCAACCCGTTTCTTCGTGAAACCCAATGATACCTTTATGATCACCCTTTCATGGCTTGATACTTCATATCATCAAAGTATCCTTCTAAAATAGATATTATGCATTATCTCATAGTCGAAGGATATTGGCCATGTTGTTTCTATGTTATCGTCAATGACGAACATTTAAGTAACTAGATCTCATTGTGATTAACTTTGGGTGTTTGTCTATCACATCATTCTCTAATGATGTGACTTCATTGTCAATTGGCACTATCACCATGATCTCAAAACCATAAGATCATCACTTGCCCAATAAGCTAGTTTACTAGAGGTAACTAGATACTTGGTTGTTTACATACCACACGTGTATTAACGTTTCGTATTAATACAATTATAGCATGGTAAGAAATGTATTATGAACATACAAGAGATACATAAAATAAAAACACTTTATTATTTTCCTCTAGGGCATATCTCCTTAAGTATGCCGCCCGGAGTACCCTCAACGATGATGCCCTCCTACCTCGGCACCCCGGCTACTCCTGTGCATCCAACCTCTACATCGACACACCATGGTTTATCATCAAGCCAAGTCAAGCCCTTCAGTCTTGTGCCAGTCTTGGGATGCCCCTGGCTCAGAAAAGCACGTGCAGCATCATTATACACAAGATGCTCTCAGGATCTCAGGGATGCTCCCTGGTTATCAGGAGTGTCGTGGTATTGCCAACGAGTACGCCATGGAGGGGTCCTCACAGTGCGTGTTTAGAGACGTGGGGGAAGGCAGACGGTTGACGGGTACGAGTTAACACAGCTTACCCAGGTTCAGATCCCACGACGGTGGCAGAATCCTACTCCGGCTATAAATCACTATAAGGGCAATACGTCGAGTTACAGAGATAGGTTCGCTGTGCGAAGTTGTATGAATCGATACTAGGTTGTCTGAGATTGTGCCCTAAAGGCTCCCATAGGCCCGACTTATATAGTCGCCAGGTCCTAGGGTTACAGGGAAAAGTCCTAGCTGGACAGGTTACAGAGTCCTACACCGTCTATTACTAGTCTTGTGTATCTTGCACTACAAGGCTCTGGGTACGTCGGTGACTCCAACCGTAGCCTTCCTTTATCCGGCATGGGCCTCCCTTCTGGATCCATCTAACTGGGCCGCCAAGCAGGCCATGGGCCATGCTACCAACTGTGGGCCACCCGGGTTATCCGGATAGGATACATGCTATGAGGATACCCATATAGCATATCCCCAACAGTAGCCCCCGGAGAACTCCGAGATATTGCGTTGTCTTGCCTCTTTGAATGAAATGCTCCGTATAGATGGTGTCGGCAAATTTTCAAGCAATATCTTGTAGTCCTCCCAAAGAACCCTACAAGGTTTTCTCCGTCTTCAATATGTAAGTCGGAGAAATGCTGAATCTTCCATCGTACTCTTCCGTAGCCGGACTGGATCCGTCCATGCCAGAATCTTCCGATGTGATGGCTCATCTGCCTATGTAAGCTAGGAAAACGTAGGCTTAGGTCAGCGACGCCTCGTAACTCACACATGCAGAGAACGCAATCATGTTCGATTTTCCAGCGCGAGTGATACGAACCGTTAGCGGCGACGGTTGGAGACGTGGTGAAATTTCCGCGCACGTTCGCGAACACGTCATCTACGCGACAACCGTCCGATCAAGCTGCAGAATCTTGACGCTGGAGATGATAAATAGTAACCGTGGTGGAATTTCCACTTTTTACCTCATTCTCTACTCGCATCATCTTCTTCCTCCAGCGTGTGCCTCCTCGAGCTCTCCGCTCCGAACTCGCGAAAAACCCTAGCCTCAATCCACACCAGTCACATCCAACATCTCTCCATGGCCAGCAGCAGCACCTCTCCTTCCATGGCAGCGTCGAGCGAACCCGCGGCGAAGCCGGCGAGCTCCATCGTCGTGCCCCTAGAGGGCTTGGTCATCCCCGCCTCGGCGGTGATTGAGTCCACCGACGGCGACCACAATCTGGCGGCGCTAGAGCCGTTGGAGGAGGAGCTAGATTCGCACAACGGCGACTACCGTGGCTCAGACATCACCGACTGTGACATCCAAGAGCTGATCGCCGAGGGATACCTCCCTGCGACGGAGGGGCTCGCCTGGCGGGCGGCGCCGGCCGGTGAGGTGACACCTTCTCCCCAAGCCGGAGAAAAGGTGTACCTCAAAGCCCAACTGGTATGCGGCGTCTCCCTGCCCATATCCAACTTCTTCCTCTCCGTCTTAAACCACTATAGAGTCCAGCCCCAGAATCTTTCTCCCAACAGTATCTTAGCGCTTAGCAACTACGCGGCGCTCTGCGAGGGTTACTTAGGGATAAAGCCTAGGCTATACCTCTTCGTGTACTTCTTCACCGTCAAACATGAAGCCGGAGCTAGTAAGGAAGAACTTAGGAATTGCGGCACCATAAGCTTCAAGATCCGACCTGGCCGGCGGTTCCCCGACATCGTCGGCCATGAGTCCTGCAAAAATTGGCAACAGACGTACTTCTACGGCCCATACATTCCTCTGGCTGGCCGACAAGTAACGTACCCGGACTTCGTTGACGGAGCCGCCGCTGAAGCCTCGTCATGGAGATCCCAGGCCACCCTTCCCTCCGACCTCGATGCTTCCCACGCCATAAGGCGGATAGAATGGTTCGTAGAGACGGGTTTGACCGGCTTGGACCTAGCCATGTGCTGGTTCATCAGGCGAATCCAACCTTTGCAGCACCGCGCGAAGCTCATGCACGAGTATACCAGCGATAGAAGGGATAGTCTCCGCATCTCTGTGGACAACTTCTCGAGCGACTCCGTCAAGCTCCGCCTTAAGGACATCGTCAAGGTGAAGGACAAGAAGCATGGCTTCACCATCACCTACGACATGTTCATAGACAGTAAGTGCCCAAAGCTAGGTATTTATTTCCGTGTACGACATATACTCTAGTTCTTCCGTCCTGCAAATGTCATCTCATCTAACACGGTGACTTCTCACTTAACAGCTTAGCGATCTAGAGGAGGACAACCTGGCTGCCAAATCTACGATCCAAAGATGAAGGAAGTCACGGTCGTGTCCGATGATGATGCTCCGTTGGCGCGAAAGCGGAAGAGCTCCACCTCTGACGCTGCCGATGGAGGCAAGAAGAAGAAGACGGAGGGTGGAGCCTCCAAGAAGAATACCGCCGCCCTGGATGCGGAAAAGAGAAAAGTTACTGGGATCCCCTTTGCCAAATCACCCCCACTTGTGTAAGCTTCTCTTCCCCCAACAATGTCTATTTATCTGTCTTGCTCCTGTACTTATGCATTTTGCACGTTTCAGGAAGAAAGCCACTACCAGCCTCAAGAAGACCTCCAAATTGGGGGCTTCTAGAACCATCAAGGACATGCTGCATTGCGACGCATCTCCCGCCATCGCCCCTACCACTCCCTCTGTCAAGCCTTCATCTTCCCCGACAATCTCACAAGCTAAGGAGGCATCTGGCCCTTCCGCCATGGAAGTGGACTCAGGTGCCTCTACCGAGGTTGCTGTTGTCAGCGAGTAGGCGACGCAGGAGAGTGCCGCCCATCAAATGGCTGAAGCTCCGGCTAAGGATGCCATCGGTGGCGGTAAGGCGGTGGTGGAAGCAGGTACCTCTGTCGTTGGCGGCGTCCCCGCACCCAAGAAAACCATAGCCTATCCAAAGATAGTCGATCCGGTACTTACACCAGGTAGCACTGCTTTGGTCCCTGGTGCAGCACCGACATCTCCGACGTGTGGTCTAGAGGAGCTCCGCCGGCAAGCAGAAATCTTGCAAGGAAACAGCGAATCCTTTGGCAAGCTGCTGGCCGAGAGTGCTAAAAACCTCAAGATCATCGCAATTGTAAGTTTTATTTGCCTTTTGCATTTCATATGAGTATCCCATTGTAGCCCCCGAGGATGTAGACGGAAAAACCATAGGTTTTTGCATCTATATGCTCTAAGAGTGACTAAGTTAGAAAACCTCTCACTGTAGCCCCCAAGCATATATGTGGAATGAAATATTTCGACTAGATTCTTTAAGAGTAGCATACGCAGTGTTTATAAATTTCCATATTGTAGCCCCCAAGCTTCTAGTTGTAACTGAATTAGTTCCGACTAGATGCTTAAAGAAAAGCTAAGCATGTATCCGAGTTAAAAACTCTCGTTGTAGCCCCCGAGCTTCTAGGTGGAAAATTTCCGGATAGATGCTCCAAGCAGACCAAACAACATTTTAACTTTGACCTTTTTTCCACAGAACGAGAGTGCTCGGAGAGGCATGGCCAATGACAAGTACCAGAAGATGCGCGCAGACCTGGAAGCTTAAAAGGGTAAAACCACCTTCTTGAAGGAACAGATCACCAAGAGCAAGCGTCTGTTTTCTTTTTCGCATTCCGACTTGGTATTGTGCCCATATTATCCGATTACTCACTGTGTACTTTGCTTTCTCCGACTGCACAGAAACCATCGCCAAGGCCAAGAATATTGTCGAGCAATCCAAGCACATTCAAGAGCTGGATAGCGAGAACAAAATTCTTAAGCGGGAGAGGAAGGACATGCTGAAAATGCATGAGGAGTCGATGAAGGCCATGCAGGACTCCGCCATCGAGGAAATCAATCACTTGAAGGAGGAGATTGCGATCTTAAAAGATCAGAAGCAAGCTGCCGATGAGCAGAATCAACGCCATAGCGAGGCGTATAAGCTCCTCCAACAAGAGAAAGAATCCTTGGCGGACACCCTCTGGCAAGTTGAGGCCAGCATCATCAGTAAGTTTTCTTCGTCTTGGATTTCTGTAGTATGGGTACTTTGAATTGTTGAACTCATGCGCTCCTTGTCGGAATTTGCAGCTCCTATGGGTTTAACCCGATCGCCTCCTCCAGCCAAGGAATGCACGGTTCTTGCCGGCAACTTTATCAACACCGCCATCACGCAAGCCGAGGAGATCGCCAAGCCTCTCCAGATAAACATCAAGGCATCGGACTCCGTGGTGAAGTACTCGGAGATTCTGCGCTGAGCCCTCGAGTGTATCACAAGCTGGAAAGCTTCATGTGCACGGGCTGGCGCAAGGATGGCACTGTCAATGGTGAAGGCACACTATGAAGATGCCGACATTGACACGGTGACCTCTAGCATTCCCGACGTAGACGACGATGGCAAAGAGATTAACCATGAATCCATCTTGTCGTTGCTCGTGGGCTATGACACCAGAGTTGCCGAGTTGGTAGACGTCAACGTCTTTGTGCCAATGAACACCATCGACAGCAGCAACCAAGGTTCCTCTGAGTCCCACCACAGCGCCGACTTCGAGAGTGGTTCTCCGGCTCGTGATGATGCTACTTCCAAGTCACCTGCGCCAAAGGAATGAAGAACAACTTTGTAATATTTGTTTCACCTTTGGTGCATATGCGGAAAAAAACTTGTTTATGTAACTTAAGGCGGAAAACAATGGTTGTTATTTCCTGCTGCTCAAGAACTAGTTTCCAACATGTATATATTTTTAAGCAAGTGCTGGCTTATCCATTACTTTGGTTCTTATGCTTGACCTTTCGTGAGTCGGAAGACTCGTTGTCGGAACCATGCACTCAGGTGATGATGCCCAATGGCACCGACAATAACCTAAGCACAAAATCGCCGACAATAAGTGCCAAAAGTCACTACTCCAGAATCCACATAAAAACAACAAAGAACGTGTAGACCAGAAAACTTAAGCTAACGCCCATAGGCAGAATTTTCACAAGTGCAATCGCAAAGCTTGTGCATAAAAGGTTTTACATGATCCAAAAATGAACACTAAAGGAGGTAAAAGACTCAGAAATATGAGTGAACCAAAGAGCTTTATTTCATTGATCATATAAGAGGTACACAATTAGATAGAAAATGCTAAGTGTAAAAAGGACGTAGTTGTGCTATGTTCCATGGCCGATCAAGCTCCGGGTAGTCATCATCCGGGTCACGTCGCTTACGCTTATGATCCTCGTTGGATCTATCCTTCAGTTCACGATTGTCAGCAAGGTAGTAAGACCCATTGAGCAGCGCCTTGCTTATGATGAACGGTCCTTCCCATGGCGGGGATAATTTGTGTGACTTCTTCTGCTTAAGTCGGAGCACCAAATCCCCCTCTTTAAACGAGCGATGCCGAACGCGGCGACTATGGTAGCTGCGTAGCTGCGTAGCTTCTGCTGGTAGATGGCGGATCTTTGGCATGCCAAAACGCGCTCCTCCTCGAGAAGGTCCACATCTAGGCGTCTGGATTCTTCAGCATCATCTTCATCGTAGGCGGCAACTCTTGGTGCATCGTGAAGGATGTCGGAAGGTAGGATGGCTTCTGCTCCATATACCATGAAGTAAGGGGTGTAACCGGAGGATCTGTTGGGTGTAGTTCATAAACTCCACAGCACAGGCGGAAATTCTTCCTCCCAGGCTCCAGCTGCTCTATGTAGTGGTGCCTCAAGACGTGGCTTGATTCCCTGCAGAATTAATCCATTATATCGCTCAACCTGACCATTGGACTGTGGGTGTGCCACAGATGCAAGGTCAAGTCGGATGCCTTTCTCCCAACAATAATCCTCCACTTCTTCGAGTGACAAATTGCTACCGTTGTCGGTGATAATGCTATGTGGGATACCAAATCTCACCACTAGATCCCGGACAAACCTGAGGGCAGTTGCCCCATCAAGCTTTCTAATGGGTTTAGCTTCTATCCATTTAGTGAATTTATCAACTGCTACAAGCAGATGTGTAAATCCACAAGGTGCCGTCTGTAATGGTCCCACCATGTCTAGCCCCCAGACTGCAAACGGCCAAGTTATTGGTATTGTTCGCAATTCTTCAGCAGGAACATGTGGTTGCCGGGCATAATAATGGCATCCCATGCATGTCTCAACCATCTTGTCGGCGTCCGCCTTCGCGGTCAGCCAGTAGAATCCTTGCCGGAAGGCTTTCGCGACCAACGATCGAGGAGCGGCGTGATGCCCGCAATCTCCGAGATGGATTTCGCGTAGGATTTCCATACCTTCTAGCTGGGAAACACACTTTAGGTATACACCAGCAGTGCTCCTTTTGTAGAGTTGCCCATTGATTATGGTATAACCCTTTGCTCATCGTACTATTTGTCGTCTTTTGACCTCGTCGTCAAGCAAATTTCCGTGTTCGAGATATTCCATGAACGGTTTTGTCCAAGCCGGAGGGACCTTGGTCACCATGTTGACGAAATAGTCAGCTCTATCCGGGTTGTCGATGTCGGCTTCCTTCATGGATGGTGTGCGTATGTGCTCTAGGAAAACTCCTGGCGGAATTTGCTTGCGTCCTGATCCAAGCTTAGACAGCAGATCAGCCGCCTCATTTTGCTCCCTATGCACATTCTTGACTTCGTATCCCAAGAAGCTCTTGGCTATCTTGTCCACTTCGTCTCGATATTCCGCCATCATAGGGTTCCGTGCATTCCAGGTGCCAGCCACCTGCTGGGTAACCAAGTCGGAATATCCACAACAAACTATGCGCTTGATGCCAATATCCTTGGCTACACGTAGTCCGTGAATGAGTGCTTCATACTCCGCCATGTTGTTTGTAGCCTCGAAGTGGATCTGCAGAACGTAGTGTAGCTTGTCTCCTGTTGGTGACTGTAGCAATACACCAGCCTCCGAGCCGTTGAGCAGCTTTGATCTGTCAAAGTACATCACCCAGTACTCTGGTTCCGGCAACGGAGTAGCATCTGGCTTCTCCGTCCAATCTGCAACAAAATCCGCCAAGGCTTGTGACTTGATAGCGTCGCGTCTCTTGTAAGTGATCTCGAAGGTGGCAAGTTCAATGCCCCACTTCGCGACCCTTTCTGTAGCGTCGATGTTGTTGATTATGTCGGACAGTGGAGTCTTGCTCACCATTGTGATTGGGTGCTCCTGAAAGTAATGCCTCAGCTTCCGAGAAGCAAGGAATACTCCATAAGCTATCTTCTGGTAGTGCGGGTAACGCTGCTTGGACTCCGTCAAGACCTCACTCACGTAGTAAACTAGTCGTTGAACTCCGTGCTCATAGCTTGGTTCCTTCTGCTCTACCACGACGACGATGCTGATTACCCGGTTGGTTCCGCCATGTAGATTAACAGGGGCTCGCTAGGCGCGGGCGCTGCAAGGATGGGCGCTGAGGAAAGAATCTCCTTGAGCTGCATCTGCCTCGTCCGTCCATGTGAATTTGTCCGCCTTCTTCAGCATCTGATTACCCGGTTCAATGCTGCATCTGCCTCGTCCGTCCATGTGAATTTGTTCGCCTTCTTCAGCAACTTGTACAGCGGCAGGGCCTTCTCTCCAAGTCGGCTGACGAACCTACTAACTGCTGCAACACAACCTATTAGAAGTTGAATGTCCTTTAGGCATGTCAGACGGTTTATGTTTAAGATGGCCTTGATTTTCTTCGGGTTGACCTCGATTCTGCGGTGGGAAACGATGAAGCCCAACAATTTGCCGGCTGGTACCCCGAAGACGCACTTCTTAGGGTTAAGCATCATGTTGTATTTCCGGAGATTATCGAAGGTTTCTTTTAAGTCGGAGATTAAGTCATTTTACTTTTTAGACATCACCGCGATATCGTCCACATAGGCGTGAACGTTCCGACCAATTTGGTCGTGAAGGCAACGTTGCATTGCCCGCTGGTACGTAGCACATGCATTTTTCAACCCAAAGGGCATCGTGACATAGCAGAACGTGTCGTATGGGGTAGTGAACGAAGTGGCCAATTGGTCCAACTTCCTCATCTTGATCTGGTGGTATCCTAAGTATGCATCGAGAAAACACAAAAGTTCCGAGCCAGCCGATGAGTAAATGACTTGGTCAATGCGAGGCAAAGCAAACGGGTCTTTGGGACATGCTTTGTTCAAGCCGGTGTAATCAACGCACATTCTTAATTCATTGGTTCCCTTTTTGGGGACAAGTACAGGATTGGCCACCCATTGGGTGTGAAGGACTTCTCGGATAAATCTAGCCTTAAGTAACCTAGCAATCTTTTTGCCAATGGCGCGTCTCTTCTCATCTCCAAAGTGTCGTAGAGGTTGTTTCACTGGTTTGGATTTAGGATCAATGTTTAGGATGTGCTCGGCCAGTTCCCTAGGTACACCTTTCATGTCGGCGGGTTGCCAGGCAAAGATGTCCCTATTCTCACGGAGGAACTCGACGAACGCGCTTTCCTATTTGGGATCCAGGTTCGTCCCAATGGTGGTGACCTTGCAGGCATCACCTACCACAAGTTCCACCGGCTTGGTCTCGATGGCGGCCTTGAACACAGGAGTGGAGTCGGAGATCTGCTTCTTCGACGCGGGAATCTCTGAGTCATCGACCTTGCTCTGGATCTCTTTGAATTCTTCGCTGTAGAGGACAGCTTCTGAAACGGCTGCTTCATTGATCTCGCAGTCCCTTGCCTTGGTAAAGCTTCCGGATATGGTGATGACACCGTTTGGTCCGGGTATCTTGAGTTTGTTGTAGACGAAGCATGGCTTGGCCATGAACGTGTGGAATATGTCGCGGTCGAATATGACGTGGTACACGCTCTTGAAGGGGACCACCTCGAAGGTCATGCGCTCTTGGCGGTAATTGTTAACATCGCCAAAGGCGACCTGAAGTGTAATGCACCCAAGGGACCGAGCCTCCCGACCAGGAACTACGCCGTGGAAGATGGTGTTGGTACGCCTTAGGTTTGCCTCCGTCAAGTTCATCTTCTGCAGTGTATCCAGGTACATGATGTTGATGCTGCTTCCACTATCCACCATACACTTGGTGAACTCCACGGCGTCAATCAAGGGGTTGAGGACCATGGCGTACTGGTTATCCGTAGGTATAAGGTCTAGGTGGTCCGTCCTGTCCCAAGTAATTGGAACCTCCGACAAGCGCAGGTACTGGGGAACTGGGGGGCGGGTAGCCATCAGGATCCTCAGAGAGGTCTTCTGTTGTCGGACGGTGGGGGTGCCAAGGAAAGTGTCGTAGACTGGAGCCTTCTTCGCGAAGGGGTTCTTGCCCTTGTCGTCGCTCTTGGAGGCGTGCTTGGGGTTAACGTCCTCGTCCATGTCACTTGAATCCTTGGACTCCTCTTTCTTATTCTTCCCCTTGCCCTTGCCTCACGGTATGTTCTTCTGACTCTGCTTGTAGCCGGACTCCGGGTCTTCCTTGAGGTCGTTGACGAACTTGCAGTGTCGATTGGTATGGGTGGCCTTGCCGTTGACATCGAGGTGTACGAGGCACGGCATATCGCGGTACTCCTCGTAGGTTTGGGGAAGGCGGACCGGCGCCGAGGTAGTTTCACTTCCTCGTTGCTGCCCACGACCAGCTCCTCTTCCTCGGCCACGTTGTCCGCCATCACCTTGTCCTACAAAAGTCATAGCGACCATGTCGGTAGATTGCTTTTCTTCAGGAGCGGTTTTCCACTTTGTACTGCTGTTCCTCTGAGCTTGAGTTGGAACGGCCTTTGCCGGCAAGGATCCGCGAGCACGGGAGCTGCGAACTCACTAGCCAACTGAATCATCTGATTTAGGTCAAGCTGGTGATTGTCCTACAAGCGCTTCAGCTTATGTCGGAGCAACGTGCCCCTTTCCAACCCATCGATGAAGGTGGCCATGGCGGTCTGAGCGTGCACTCATGTGTAGGAATTCTTCATGTCCAGCCAGCGGGAGAGGTAGGCGCGAGATGTCTCGTCTTTCTCTTGCATGCACCGTTGTAGATCGCCCACAGTGCAGGGACGCTTGTGTGTACCCTCAAAGTTCTTGGTGAACGCTTCTTGCATGTCCAACCAATTGTAGATAGATTTCTATCGTCGATCCATTGACGGGCCATGCCCGCCAACATTAATGGGAGGTACTTGACGGCGACGTTGGGGTTGCCTCCGGCAATCTCCACTGCGTTGCCGTAGTCCTGCAACCATGTGGCTGGCTTGGTGGTGCCGTCATAGGGCTTGATGGTCTTGTCCATCCGGAAACCTTTGGGGTAAGTTGTGGACCGTATTGCAGGTCCAAAGAAATGTGGTCCCAGGTATGGTCCTTCCCGGGCCTCGTGGATATTATCGATCCGCGGACGTGCATCGTACGGCTCCGGGTTCTTCTTCTTCTTGTCAACTGGGGATGGGCTGCGTGAACGACGCGGGCTCCTCCGCCATGGTGACTGCTTGGTGGTGACGGAGGCGGAGGTGGCGGTGGGTTAGCCTTCTTGCTGTTACCCTCCTACGATGCCTCACGCCTGTCACGGTTGCTTGTCGGACGCGGAGGGTCATGGTGTGACATGCTCCTGTGTCCTTGGTTGTGCTCTACGTCATGACGGGTCTGCTCCGCGTTGTCGTGGATGACGATGTCGCACTGCTTTGGTGGGGGCATATCCGTACGATGGTGAGCCTTGTAATCTTCGCGATGTCGGTGGGACCGGGGTGGTGGCGATGGGCGGCGAGGTCGGGCCTTTTCTCCGTGGTCGGAGGATATGGGGATGGCATCCTTCCTGTTGCGCGCAACCCTCCGTATTCATTCTGATGAACCCGTCTGGGACCCCACATCAAGAGGAGATCTGTCCCTTGGCGGCTTATACTGGCTAGACTGGCAAAGCGCTGGGTCGGACTCAATCCTCTGAGAGGTGGCCTTTTCCTGCTGCTTCACCGCCTTGGCCACTATTTCATAGACCTATTCCACTGACTCGGGCGATCTATCCTGCTCCATAAGGGTCTTGGCGACGGCGAGGTTAAGGAGTGGGGTGGGCATCACCTGCTTGCCTTCACTGTCAATGTATGGCTTGGCTTGTGCCGGCTTCGAGGGAGCCCATCCTAGGTTGCGTCGTACACCAGGATCGTTGATGACGCGAGTCGGAGCTTTTTTGGCCTTCTGCTACTGCAGCAAAGTCTTGTACTCGGCCTCTATTGCTCTAGCTTTCTCTATGGACTTCTGCGCGTTGACCAAATCTCGATCTAGCTTAGCGCCTTGCTCCGCGATGGTCTGCGCTTCCTCCAGCAGCTGTTGGCGCTTCTCGTCAAGCTGGGTCACGTTCCGGATATGAGCAACGGTCAGTGGCTCGACGAGGAGATTGCCGTACATCACTCTATCAGTTGGAGTAACTTGGGTTGCTGCAGACATAGATGCTGGAGGCGGCAAGTTTGCGGTGTTGTTGTTGCTCGGGCCGGTGCCGAGTTCCTGCGGCTGTTGCACTGGGTTAGGCGGAGGAGGCAGGACCTTTGCGCGATCATCGTCAGTAGCAATAAGTGGACCCTTCCCCTTTTCCAGCGCTGTAGGCGGAGCTCGTCCGGGTTGATCTTCATCCATCGCCATCCCAATGGTGACGAACACCCCTCAAGACGTGACGGCATTGTTGGCTTGCTCGTCGCGCGTGTACTCCTCCTCCATCTCCTGCATAGCGGAGTCTAGCTCTTCTGGACTGAAATCTATCTCCTCTGAATCTGCACTGAAGTCAGCATAAAGCGCGTCAATAACAGAGTCGGAGGGTGCCAGGGCTTCCTCGATGACAGGCGGTGGAGGTGCAACAGCAACAACGATGACTGGAGCTGGCGGTGCAGCCGCGACGATGGCGGCCGGAGGCGGTGGTGGCGATGGCTGAATCGGAGGTTCTCCGTCGATGAGCACAAGCGCTTTCTGGGCTGCTGCGTCAGCCTCCACGTAGTTGTTGACGGTGCTCACCATCTCTTCAAGGGTAAGGCGTCATGTTGCCTGCTGTCGTCTTAAAGAATTCCAGAAGTGTGCCACGGTCCAGTCCTTCCACGAAGTGATACAAAGCGTTATCATCGGGGTAGCCATATCGGCTCGTATACGGAGCCACCTGGCCAGGTAATCGCGGGGGTTTTCGCCTTCTCTCTGAACACAGTGCGCCAGATCGAAGATGGTAACCACTCTGACGAACTTGGATCTCTGCTATCCAGACACATGGGCGAAGCCGGCGGATTTGCAGTGATCTTTCACCTTTATATCCTGCACAGGGGCGGTTTGGGTGGGCCTTGAATTTTTCCGATCTTTGCCGGCAAACTCCAAAGAGAGATCTGACATCGATCCTTCCGCGAACGTATCCTGCCCATAGGCGGTCCGTGCGGGCCTTGATGCTCCTCCGACTCCCAGGGAACTAGTGCCCGAGTCGGTTTCGCCAATGAAGAGGTGGATGTCTCTGATAGGAACGATCGAACATCGTGTAGGGTTCGTCTTCGCCGGGATCTAGAACTCGTCAGGAGGGACGATCGAAACGTTGTCGGAGAAGAGAACGCGACCGATGGCTACGGTTTCGCTGATTCCCGTGAAGATCTTGGTCCTCGCCCGCTGAAGAGTCTGAAGCGCCTCTAGCCCAACGGTGGGCGCCAACTGTCGTGGTATTGCCGGCGATTACACCATGGAGAGGTCCTCACAGTGCGTGTTTAGAGACGTGGGGGAAGGCGGACAGTTGACGGGTACGATGTAACACAACTTACCCAGTTTCAGATCCCACAACGGTGGCGGAATCCTACTCCTGCTATAAATCACTATAAGGGCAATCCGCCGAGTTACAGAGATAGGTTCGATGTGCGAAGTTGTATGAATCGATACTAGGTTGTCTGAGATTGTGCCCTAAAGGCTCCCATAGGCCCGAGTTATATAGTCGCCAGGTCCTAGGGTTACAGGGAAAATTCCTAGCCGGACAGGTTACAGAGTCCTACACCGTCTATTACTAGTCTTGTGTATCTTGCACTCCAAGGCTCCGGGTACGTCGGTGACTCCAGCCGTAGCCTTCCTTTATCCGGCATGGGCCTCCCTTTTGGATACATCTAACTGGGTCGCCCAGCAGGCCATGGGCCATGCTACAACCTGTGGGCCACCCGGGTTATCCGGATAGGATACATGCTATGAGGATACCCATATAGCATATCCCCAACAAGTAGGGGATAGGACTGATGACTAGGAAGATGCCACGAACAAGTGCTATATGACAAGAAAGACCTGACAAGGCCCATGCATTGTTAGTTGACAAGACCCTAGTAGTTTGTTACGTCGTAAACATATCTATAATTTTTGATGTTCCATGCTTGTTTAGTATCTACTTTGCTTTGCTTTGTCTACACTTTGAGGTATTTTTATATGTTTTCTGGTACTAACCTATTAACAAGATGCCACAATGCCAGTTGCCTATTTTCTTTTGTTTTTGGTTCCATAAAAGGCAGAAAATCAATATTCACGGAATTGGACGGGACAAAAGCCAAAGTCAATATTTTACTGTGGGGAACACGGAGCCAGAATACGAGATGGAGGGGAGCCACCAGGGAGCCACACCCCCTGGCCGCACAGCCAGGCCTGGCCTGTGCCTGGGGGGTGCGGCCACCCTGGGTGCCCATTGCCTTGCCTCTTCGCCTATAAGAAGCCCCTAATACCAAAACCCTAAGTACCCGATCAATCTTCCATGAAATAGTCCGTAGCCGCCAACATCATCCCTAGTTTAGGGGGATCTGAAGCTCTTCCCGGCACCCTGCCAGAGGGGAGATCATCCCGGAGGCCTTCTTCATCATCATGCCAGCCTCTGGTATGAAGCGTGAGTAGTTCCACCTTGGACTACGGGTCTATGTAGTAGCTAAATGGTTGTATCTCCTCCTTTGTTCTACCATGTTTAGGTCTTGTGAGCTCCGTTCATGATCAAGATCATCTATTTGTAATCATTCATGTTGTGTTTGTGGGGATCCGATGGATATTGAGATTACTATATCAGATTGATTAATGGTTTTATCTTATTGTTTCTATCATGTCTCTGTTGTTTGCGATCTTGCATGCTCTCCGTTTCTAGTAGCTATCTTGGCCAACTAGATGCTAGTGACTCCAAGAGGGAGTATTTATGCGCGATAGTGGGTTCATGCCTCTATTTAATCTAAGGGAAGTGACAGAATTCTCTAAGGTTGTAGATGTGCTGTTGCTACTAGGGAGAAAACAACGGTCTCTTGTTCATGGAACAAGTGGATTGTTTACCTTACACACTTTGCTTCAGCTAGTTATCCGTTGCTTGCAACTTAATACTGGAGGGGGTTCAGATGATAACCTGAAGGTGGATTACTAGTCATAGATGCAGTTGGATGGCGGTCTATGTATCTTGTTGTATTTCCCAATCAAATCTCATAGGATCATGAATGTCTAGTATTGCATTGTTATGCCTTGGTCAGTCCTATCAATTTCCCTGTTGTAATTTGTTTACCCAGCATGCCATGTTTGTTCATCTTAAGGAGAGAACCTCTAGTGAACTATGGACCCCGGTCCAATCTTTACCATTGATACATATTCCACTATTACTGTTTACTTTCTAGAAAACACTACTACCTTCCACACCATAGAGTTAATCCTTTGTTTTTAGCAAACCGGTGAGATTGACAACCTCACTGTTCGTTGGGACAAAGTCTTGAGTTTTTGCTATGCAGGTTTCCAAGTTGCTAGCAATACCTTTGAGTGGTTTCCTTCCTCCTATTGGTTCGATAACCTTGGTTTCTTACTGAGGGAAGACTTGCTGTTGTGCTCATCATACCTTCCTCTTGGGGTCTCCCAAAGAAGCTCCACATTCAACTGAGCCACCATCAAGATTTTCTGGCGCTGTTGCCGGGGAGTTAAAGAAGAAGAAGCTCCCACGTAAAAAACACGCCATCAAAGATTTTCTGGCACTATTGCCGGGGAGGCTAAGGACGTCTTTAAAAGGGGAGTCACTCACAACCTTTCTCTTTACTTTGTCTTTGTTTTGCTTCATTTTGTTTGCCTCCTTTTACCAAAAACTCCAAAAAAAATAGTTTCGTTTGGTTTGATTTCTCTTATAAAAACACAGAAAAATTAGAGAGCTCTATAGTATTTATCTTGAGTTAGGACATGAAGTGTTTGAAGAGAAAATTAAAAAACCTTTGGAGCTTTATTTGCATGCTAATAGCAATGTTATTAGTATGAATTCTTTGAACACCATTGCTGCTAATGCTATGGAAACGTCTAAGCTTGGGGAAGCTAGTTTTTATGAAAATGATCTTTTTAGTTCCCATCTTTGGAAGATAGCTATTCTATTGCTTATGATGATACTATACCTGCAATGTATGATGATTACAATGATGAATATGATATTTTCAGTCCACCTACTATTGAGGAGAAAATTTATTGTGATTACAATATGCCTCCTATATTTCATGATTATGGTGATGAGAATAATAATGATAGATACTTTGTTGAATTTGCTCCCACTACAATTAAAAAGAATGACTATTCTTATGTGGAGAGTAATAATAATTTTATGCATGTGTCTCATGATAAGAATGTTTTATGTGATAGTTATATTGTTAATTTTATTCATGATGCTACTGAAAGTTATTATGAGAAAGGGAAACATGGTTTTATGCATCTCAATAATATTAAGTTCCCTCTCTTTATGTTGAAAATTTTGAAGTTGCACCTGTTTTGCTTTCCTATGCTTGTTGTTTTGTGCTTTCATGACTTGTTTCTTTACAAGATTCCTTTGCATAGGAAGTGGGTTAGACTTAAATATGTTTTGAATTTGCTTCTTGATGCTCTCTTTTACTTCAATTCATATTTCTCATGTGAGTGTCTTCTCAAACTATCATGCCTAACTTAAAGGCGTTAAAGAAAAGTACTTGTTGGGAGATAACCCAATAGTTTTATTGAGTCCTTGAAGTTATTACCTCTGTAATAACCTCTCCTTATCCTTTTTATTTTCTTTTTGTGCCAAGAATAACCTCTAATGAGAGGGAAGTAAGATTTGGGGAGTTGCTGTCCCGAAACAGATTTTTGTGCTCCACCGTAAAAATTCGTGTAAAATCTCTGTAAGTCAGAATGAGCTGTAATTTTCTGAATAAATTGTTGAAAATGTAAGCAAATCATCATAATTTTTAATCCAAAATAAGCAATAATAAAAGATGACTATAAGTGCAGGAATTAACCTAATCAGCAGAATAGACGAACAGATCATATTCAGCTAGAATAAGCAGATCGCATCTATTCCAAGAGCTAGTACAAGAAACTGTAACAGAAACTAAACTAGATAGGACAATATTGCGTACGGTGTTGGAGGAGGAATCAGGTTCGTGCTCAGGTTGGTGTTGAGGTTCGCGTTGACACCAGTATCATCAGACATGTCGTCGATGTAGAGGCTGCTGATGTCCGGGAAGAAGTCCTCATCGGGGAAGGAGTGGTCGGTCGACGTGATGCCGTCAATAGTCACACAGACGCCTCACCCGTACAGATTCACGAGAGGCGGTGGTTCCGGAGGCCTACTGTCCTGTCGTCCAGTGCACGTCGAAAGAGAGGATGGAGAAGGTGTAGCGGCGGCGCAAGGTTCTGGAGGCAGAGAGAAAGATGTGTGTAACTCGTATTAGGATTTACGCCTGAGCCGTTTATATATAGCGCCGGTCGGGTAAGACGTGGGGCGTAGCCCACGTCCGAGTAGTAACAGCCCATGTTTCCGGAAGACCGGAAACGACTGACTGAAAATAACTCGCACAATAATTTTTCCTGAGCAGCAAAAAGATATGATCGGAACCGAGGCACAATTCCGCAAACCGCGGCGCATGCGTTGTGACGAGGCGAGGTGTGGCATGGCGAGGGGGGCGACGGAGGAGGAGGAGCGCGCATGTATGTCACTCCTCTTCACTCTCTTTAGGAGGTAGTGAAACACTCCACTATATATATTGGTCCAACTCCCTCCAAACCAGCAAGGTGGGACTAAACTTTGGTGCCATCCCTTGCTAGGCATGAATTGGCCATGAGAATTTCAGAATTTGTATTAGGCTATGGGCCAAAGACCACACCCAAATTCCAACAACCCCCCACAAAGTCTCATAGGCACATATCATCACATCACATCAATCAGTTCCTGAACATTGTTTATATACCGGTGCGAGGTGGATACTGTTAAGTTGAACTTCCACTTAGAACTTCATGCTACACTAGAATGAACTTGAATAGTGGACTATGCCTTGAACTACAAGTTTGGTGCGCACTAGTTTCACACAAGGTATAGACCGATATAGGGCTGCTGCGAGACTTCCCGCGGTTTGGAGCTTATGCGTCATTCTCCATGGCTTTTCATGAGTTTATTAGAGAGCACCCAACTCCCACGGACTGCGACTTTCGACAGTCAGACTCATATAGGTGTGTTCTTCAGAAGATGTTCTGCAGGACAACATCTTTGCTTTAAACGAGCCACTCAGAACACATTAAAGTGAATACCAACCTGCCATGCAGAATAGGAGAGTATTGCATCTATACGGAGTGGTAGTATATTGTAAGGATACTCTCCTCCCAGTTGACCAACAGCTTGTCTCCCAACTCTACTTCACGGGATCTCTGATCACATAGAGCGGGTTACCACTGTGAGCAACTCAAAATGTGGGTCTCAAACCCATCCCCCTCGATGCATTATCTATCACATTACGTGATAGACCCTTTGTGAAGGGATCTACCAGATTTTTAGATGTTTGGATATAGTCCAATGCAATAACTCCGAAGTTTCTCATTTTCCTGACAGATTTCAATCTCATCTTCACATGTCCTGATGACTTCATATTGTCCTTAGAACTGTTTATTTTGATGATCACAGTTTGATTATCAAAGTTCATAAGGATTGCGGGTATTGGTTTTTCAACCACAGGTAAGTTCATCAAGAGTTCATGAAGCCACTCTGCTTCAATAGTGGTTGTGTCTAATGCTATGAGTTCTGCTTCCATTGTTGACCATGTTAAGATGGTCTGCTTGCAAGACTTCCAAGAAACAGCGCCACCACAAAGTGTAAACACATAGCCACTCGTGGCCTTAGTCTCATTAGCATCAGAAATCCAGTTTGAGTCACTATACCCTTCAAGTACCCTTGGATACCCGGAGTAGTGAATCCCATAGCTCGCAGTGCCTTTCAAATAACGCAAAACCCTTTCAAGGGCCTGCCAATGAACATCTCCAGGATTTGAGACAAATCTACTTAACTTGCTTATAGCAAAGGAAATGTCAGGCCTCGTAGCGCTAGCTAAATACATAAGCGAGCCAATAATATGAGAATATCTCAGCTGATCTTTAGCATCCTTAGGATCTTCTTGATTCTTTCGAACCAACATGCTAGGATCATATGGTGTAGGAGAGGATCTGCATTCTCTATACCCAAAACGACTCAAGATCTTTTCCACATAGTGATACTGAAGTAGTGTTATCCCACCATCATCATCTTTCAGTAGCTTGATGTTCAAGATCACATCAGCCACTCCTAGATCTTTCATCTCAAAGCAACGAGATAGAAAGTCTTTGACCTCCTTGATAACAGTAAGATTGGTCCCTCATATCAGTATATCATAAACATACATACATAAGATGACTCCCTCGCCCCCACCATGGCGATAGTACACACACTTGTCAGCTTCATTTACAATAAATCCTTCATCAGTTAAAGTTCTTTCAAACTTCTCATGCCACTTCTTAGGTGCTTGCTTAAGACCATACAAAGACTTTAGTAACTTGCACACCTTGCCTTATTGACCATCTATCATGAATCCATCTAGCTAATCCACATAAATTTCCTCATATAACTCTCCATTTAGGAAAGTCGTATTAACGTCCATTTGATGAACGAGAAGACCATGCAAGGCAGCCAAGGATAGCAGTACTCGGATGGTGGTCAATCTAGCCACATGTGAATAAGTATCAAAGAAGTCTTCGCCTTCTTTCTGGGTATAACCTTGGCAACAATGCATGCCTTGTACTTCTCAATAGTACCATCAGGTCTAAGCTTCTTCTTGAACACCCACTTACATCCTACAGGTTTGCACCCATAAGGACGATTAGTAATTTACCAAGTTCCATTTTCTATGATGGAATCCATCTCACTGCGAACGGCTTCTTTCCAGTAGTCAGCATCTTGAGATGCATAAGCTTCTGAAATTGAAGTGGGAGTATAATCCACGAGGTATACAATGAAATCATCACCAAAGGAATTCGTAGTCCTCTGTCTCTTACTTCTGGTAGGAGCTTCATTGTTATCCTCCATAGGATTATCAGGGTGTTCTACCGAAATGTTGGGTTCAGGAATTGTAATTAATTCTTGACTAGATAAACTAGGCATCTCCTGATTTGATGAACTAGACGAATCTTTCATGGGAAAGATGTCTTCAAATAAAGTCGCATCATTCGACTCCATAATTGTACCAACATGCATGTCGGATACCTCAGATTTCACTATGAAAAATCTATAGCCAATGCTATGAAATGCATATCCCAGAAAGACACAATCCACGGTTTTGGTCCAAGCTTGCGCTTCTTGGGTATCGACACATTCACTTTCGCCAAACAACCCCAAGTCCGCAAGTAGGAGAGTTTCGGCCTTTTCCTTTCCCATTCTTCAAATTGAGTAATGGTTTTGTTCTTTTTGGGAACACGGTTTAGGACATGACACGCAGTCTTTATCGCCTCCCCCCACCATTCCTTGGATAGACCGAATGTATCTAACATGGCGTTAACCAAATCAGTTAGAGTACGGTTCTTTCTTTCGGCCACCCCATTTGAATGAGCTGAGTAGGTAGGCGTGCTCTCATGGATAATACCATGCTCCGCACAAAAAGAATCAAATTCGTTGGAAAAATACTCTTCACCACGATCAGACCGAAGTCGCTTAATCTTTCGATCAAGTTGGTTTTCTGATTCAGCTTTATAGATTTTGATGTGATTAAAATCTTCATCTTTAGATTTCAGAAGGTACACATAACAGTATCGAGTGGCATCATCAATTAAAGTCATGAAATATCGGTTTTCACCTTTTGTCAACTCACCATTCATTTCACAAAGATCTGAATGTATTAGTTCTAGTGGTGCCAAATCTCGTACCTCAGCAGTCTTGTGAGACTTGTGAGGTTGCTTAGCTTGCACACACACTTGACACTTGGAACTCTTGACAGTAGTAAATTTCAGAATTAAATTCATATCGGCAAGCCGCGTCATGCACCCAAACTTAATATGAAAAAGTCGTAAATACAAAATATTGGATTCACTATCATTGCAAACATGATTAATAACTTGAGTACATAAGTCTGACAAAGATAAGCGGGACAAGCCTCCGCACTCATAACCCTTTCCAAAAAATTGTCCACACTTAGAAATTACAACTTTATTTGACTCAAAGACCAACTTAAAACCATCTCGACACGGAAGAGATCCGCTGACGAGATTTTTATGGATGGAGGGGACATGTTGCACATTCTTCAGCTGTACGGTCTTCCCCGAAGTAAACTTCATATCCACCATACCAACACCTTGAACAGAAGCACCTGAGCCGTTTCCCATCAGCACCAAGCCAGCCCGTTCGACCTGATAAGAAGAGAACATGGAAATATAAGCACATACATGTATATTTGCACCAGTGTCTACCACCATTCAGGTGAATTACAAACTGAAAGAATAGTAGGAAATATACTGTATCCAGCATCCTTCATCTCAGTATCACCAAGAACAACATTAGCGGACTTGCCACTGTTTCCATGTGGATGCTTTTCAGAGCAATTCAGGCAGCTACGAGCCCAATGATTAGGATCACCACAGACATAGCAGGATCCTTTCTTCTTATACTCAGTCTTCTTTTTTAAGTTGGTAATCTGTGTGGCCTTGTTTTTGCCATCAAATTTTCCTTTGCCATCAGACATGTTCTTATTCTTGAACTTGTGGGACTGGAAGTTATTTTTATGCACTACATGTGCACTAGAACTTCCGTCAAAACCTCGAGGACGTGTATCTTTTTCTCTCGCCTTTTCTTTAACATGAAGAGATCCGGAACAGAAACTCCTGTCTCTTATGTGTCAGAGAGGTAGCAAAGTTCCTCCAGGAAGGAGGAAGCTTGGCAATAATGCCTCCGTCCACGAACTTGTCCGGTAAGGTACACTTGAACTGTTCGAGTTCTTTGGCAAGGGACTGTATCTCATGAGCCTGATCCACGATGGGACGATCATCAGTCATCTTGTAGTCATAGAATTGCTCCATGATATACAGTTCATTGCCAGCATCCGAAACACCAAACTTGGCGTCGAGTGCATCCCACGCATCCTTGCCATTATCAAATGACATATATGTGTCAACAATGTTGTCACCAATAATTTTGAACAAAGCCCCCATAAACATGGTGTCGACTTTCTAAAACGCTTCCTTCTGAATAGGAGAAAGGTCTCCCTCAGGATTGCCAAGAGTGGCGCTATAGCAACCTAGGTTTTTCAACCATAGGACTGCTCTCGTGCGCCATCTCGTATAGTTGACACCGTCAAAGGGAGGCAGCCTTGTAGCCGCGGCTAAACCAGTTGAATTCAGTTAACTATAATCAAGTTTTTGGATTGTTGAAAATATAAGCAAACCATCATAATATTTAATCTGAAATAAGCAATAATAAAACATGACTATAAGTGCAGGAATTAAGCTAATCAGCAGAATAGACGAACATATCATATTCAACCAGAATAAGCAGATCGCATCTATTCCAAAAGCTAGTACAAGAAACTGTAACATAAACTGAACTAGATAGGAGCAGATTGCGTACGGTGCTGGAGGAGGAATCGGGTTCACGTTCAGGTTGGCGTTGAGGTTCGCGTTGACACCAGTATTGTCAGACATGTCGTCGATGTAGAGGCTGCTGATGCCGTCAGTACTCGCGCAGACATGCTCCCCAAGAACCTGATCGCCCCTCACACGTACTGGTTCACGAGAGGCGGTGGTTCCGGAGGCTTACTGTCCCATCATATGGTGCACGTCGGAAGAGGGGATGGAGAAGGTGTAGCGGCGGCGCAAGGTTCTGGAGGCAGAGAGAAAGATGTGTGTAACTCGTATTAGGGTTTACGCCTGAGCCGTTTATATATAGCGCCGGTCGGGTAAGACGGGGGGTGCAGCCCACATCCGAGTAGTAACAGCCCACATTCCAGAAGACCGAAAACGGCTGACTAAAAATAACTCGCACAATAATTATTCCCGAGCAGCAAAAAGATAAGATCGGCACCGAGGCACAATTCTGCAACACGCGACGCGCGCGCGTCCTGACAAGGCATGGCGTGGCGAGGCAGGCGGCGGAGGAGGAGCGCGTATGTATGCCACTCCTCTTCACTCTCTTTAGGAGGTAGTGAAACACTCCACTATATATATTGATCCAACTCCCTCCAAACTAGCAAAGTGCGACTAAACTTTGGTGCCATTCCTTGCTAGGCATGAATGGGCCATGAGAATTTCAGAATTTATATTAGGCTATGGGCCAAAGCCCACACCCAAGTTCCAACATAAATCCCCCGGTATGTTAGCTAACTTTCGTTAGTTCAACACTTTTTGATTTGAGCAACATAAGGTCTTTGAAAATATCGGTTTCTACCTGTTGATCTGTTTTGACAGATTTCTGCCATCATTTGCATTGGCTTCTTATTGATTCCTTTTTGGGAAATTGATCTTTTTGAGGGAATTGCTACAGTAGCTTGTGTTTTTAGTGAATGTTTTGCTGTTTTAAAACTAAACCCCAAAGGTCTATTATCTTTTGAATACACTAAGGTTACTAATGAAGATTGTGTGAAGTTTTGTATGAAGGAAAAATTTCAGGTGTAGAGAAAGAATGATGTAATAAGATGAAGAATGGACAAAATCTCAATCTTGGGGATGCCACCCCGTGTCACACCAAGAAATATTCAAGAGGTACAAGCGTCAAAGCTTGGAGATGCCCAAGGCATCCCCTTCTTTATCAATAAAAAATCTCAGGTCTTTCTAGACACTTCGTTTTTATTGTTTCATGCACAATTTATGTTGTTCTTGGAGCGTCTTAGTTTTTGTTTTTGGTTTGCTTAATTTGCTTGAATAAAGTAGTTTGGACCCCCATTCTCGCTGTGTTGTTTCAAATAAGTTGATTAGTGTTGGAGATGAGTAGAAAGTTCTTGCTTGAATAGTACAAGAGGAGCTTCCTTTGATTATGACTTAGACTATAGCATGTCATGCTAGATGTTGTTTTAACATTATGCTTAGTGATTACTAGGTAGAAAATGCGGCTTGCCGCTCGCTTGCCGCCACGAATAAATAATTGTTTTGAAATAAGACATTATACATATGCAATCTTATTAGACAGAGAGTCATTTTGTATCATAAGCATAAGATAACGATACTTGTAAGTTAACCCTACAATCGAAGAGCAAAATCTAAAGGAACCATGCTTCACAAGTGGTATCTAAAAATCGAGCACAAAAAAAATGCATAAAATATAGAACACATAGAAGGAGCGAGAATCTAGAAATATATTATAATAGTCACGAATAGAAGTTACAAACTTACATCAGTAAGATACTTAAAGGAATAACATCCAGATCCATAGCGGAGATACAAATCTACGAAGGATTACAACGGTTTATCACACCTTAAACATAAGACTTACATTTTATTTCACCTAGGAAGCACATGATAGCCTTTCCTAAACACACCGCTTCCTGGTCAGTCGAGTTGCTCAGGAAAACATGGTAATCCTTCGCAAGTACTAGATGTCTAGGCGATGAGAAAAGCAGAAAAGGAAGATAAGGGAGCCTGCAGAAAAAAATAATGGCCAAACGTGCAACAGAGACTATAGATCTTAAATCGCAACATGCTGCATGTTTTTTTGAAACCGATGTCAATGTAAGGAATGCACGAAGAGGCATCTTAGTGATGCAAACCATACTCTTGTACATGTCGATATCATGTCATGACAATCACTTGTCCATGGTGGGAATGCTATCATCATCTAGTGAACAACTTCCATGATCATCTATCCCTGATCACTATAATGCATAAGTTATTCATATTGATCAAAGGTAGTTGACAGTTGATAGTGCAATGCATACTTTTATCCTACACTAAAATATTTAATTTGATAGCTAGTCTCTCAAGGTCCGAGGTGGTCTGTTGAAGCCGAAGAAGCATCAGCTTGATCCTATGTTGCTCATCATTTTTTGGTTGACATATGTTTTCTTGAACACCTTTATGAATATTTTCCGAACACTTGCGAACACCACATATTAAGGAAGTATATCCTCTAGTAAGTTGGTTAATCTTCTGGTCCTTCTTGATCAGCTGGTGAGTAAGATTTTCAATAGACTGCTGTTTTTTTCCTGAGCCTTGCATAATTATAGACTCTTGGTGTTTTTCTCTCACAGTATTCCATCTTCAGCCACACGGACATTTCTACGTGCATAGCTCTCACATTCATAGGGTCCATAAGCCTGATCTAGGCTCCTTGCTAATGGTAAGTACCTGACAATGACGGTGATAGTACCATCCGCATGTTTAATATTCTAGGTCATTGATCTTGGCAATAGCAGCTCATTTAGCATGGCATCAAGAAGAAGAATCTCTGGAATGCCAATGACCTCCATATTTTGCAGCTAGTAAAAATGGAGGCAGATAGTATGCAAGGTAAGAGGAATCAGACAACAGTTAGATAACAAACGGAAGAAGATAGCATGAAGGCAAAAGTATTATGAAGTTGTGCTCTATACATGTTGATAAATCGAACTACATAGCTATGTTACAAATACCATAGGAACTGATTGGCTAGGGTATAGATTTAAAAGCGATCTATAGATAGAAGAAACCTACAGCCTCTAGTCCAAAACGAGCAGGAGTTGTAATATTACAGTTCATAAGCAAGCAACATGATCATATCTATCTAAGAGCTCCTTCTAATTTGGTCTAACTTGCTCTTTAGACGATCCCCTTAGCATTTGGGCGGTTGCATTTAGATTTGAAAAGGATGTCTTCAGAATTATCATGTTATGAAACTGGGTGGCAAAGGACTACATGTGCCTTATAGAAACCAGCCTCTACCTACCAGCCTTCAGCAACATCAATGGTCTTTATTCCAGATATAGTTGTTGTTGGGACAACGGAACCCTGGAAGGGTACAATGGATGTGTTAAAAGTGAGTCACACAGGTTTTATTGTCTTTGTGTACCCTGCGTTGGTACTGAGCTGGCATCCAAGTTGCACCAGCATATGATCAAGCATCATTGCTGCTGGGATTGTTATAAGTAGCGGAATATTCTGAATTATGAAAAAGGTAATAGAGGGGTAGTGAATACTTGTCGGAACTAAACGGCGATTAGTTCATATAGATCCAGTAGGATAGAAGCATCTATTTGTTGGTTCAAATGTTTCTATACCGAATCTTATAAGCGGGCATGTATCTACGTTGTTCTAATTCAATATGAATCACCATACCATCAAAATCTATAGACTATTACTACTGACAACACGATAGGAAGCAACAAAAGATAAAACGCATATATATAAAATCCTGGAGTCGCGCCTGGTTGTTAGCTGAAAGGGCATCCGGCAACAAGCGATCCTCAATATCGCTATCGGTGCTCATCTTGAGTGTAAGCTCCTTCATAATGATGCCAGTATGCGAGTCAATCCACAGTCCTGTCCAAACATCAGTACCCAAGAGGGTAAAAAGAACATCTTATTTTCCTTTCTCAGCAGCTCAGTATTTCTAAAACTGACAAGAACACATCAGAAGCTATTTTTATCTATGGTATCACGCAGGTACTTTGAAATTAGCCACCGTTCATTTCAGTTTTTATCAATTCTTATTGCAGAAAGCAAATAATTTTGTAAACAAATGGTAGCTGTACATATCCACAAAAATTACTCGTGCAATTTGCAAAATCTCCAAGCTAGCAAAGAACCTGAATGCGTTCGTCTAGACAAAGGGCAAGCATAGATATTAGTATCGTCCGGGTATAACGGCGGGAGGAAATTTAAATAATGCAATTCATAGCAAAGGAAAATAAAAATATTCTGATCAATTTAGTTTGTTTTTTATCTCTCTATAACTAAGCAAAGTCTTACTAAATAATATTCTTAGAACTAAGTAAAGTCTTACTAAATAATAAAAATGTTGCTTACAACAATAAATGCATGCCTTATCTTAGCCTTGGAAAGCCTTGCCACCTTTCTTCAGGCCTCAGGATACTTTCGACTCACCCATTTCGGAATATCCTTATATTACAGGCACCCCCTGTCAGTACTCTTTCCATTAGTCTATACGACATAGCGCTTCTAAACTGAAAGGGGAATACGAGCAGGAGAATAGTCATTTGGAAGAAAAGCGAAGATGACCGAGGGAGGAGGCAGGTCTTATCAGAGAAAGGTCAGTTTGTGGCCAAGAGATAGCTCGCAATCGCCCTCCAATGAATTCGCCCTATCACCGCTGACCAGGAAGAACCAGGAGATATGGAGAAGACCTAGATCTGCGGTACCAGAAAAACATCGCCGGCGGAGTGGTAGAGATACATGTCTTCTTCGGTGATGATTGGATGGGTTGAGATGAGGTGTCACGCCGTCGGTCTCTCCGGTAGCCAAGTGTACCTGTTGCCGAAATTCAAAACTACTACTGCAATCCGTTCGGTGAGTACCTCTTATTATTTCCCTTTAGGCGAGTGTGCATGGGTAGCAGCAGCGGGGTAGTTAGTTCGCCGCCGGGGACGCTGGCCTGACCATTCCAGTCAACTGAAGCGGGCGTAGGATTTCTGTTTTGGCCGTCTCCTTTGCCGAGGCAGACCGGCTATTCAAGGGACAGCGATGTTTCTGCGGCAATAATCAACTATTGTTTGAGTAGAATTATAGTTATTTACTATTATTTGGTCGTAGACTATTTAGCAAAACAGGAACTCTATCTGACGCATGTTGTTAGCTGATATACAATCATCTGTACCATGTCGTCTCATACAGATTTGGTATTACATTCTGCTATCTTCTAAGAGAACTAAGCTCCCTAGAATTGGAGAGCTTAGGCCGCTCCAGGCGAGAGTGCTGGTATGGTGGCCCACATGTTGTCGAGTCCGTGGACTGCTCTTAGCTGGTTACCTGACACGCGTGTTGGTGGTGGTGTGTACGTGATCGATTGGCCTGCGGCAATGTCGGTTGGATCGACCGCTTTGTTAATAAAATAAAAAATAAGGCAGACGCGGGACACCAGACGCCAGACGCTACCTCTTCTGCTCGCCCCATGGGTCGCCGCCACCGCCTCTTTTACTCCCCATGGATCCCCGCCGCAGCCTCTTCTGCTCTCCCATGGATAGCCGCCGCTGCGACCATCTAGCCACTCTCGCCACCCGCAGCGAGGGCCTGCTGACGCTAGCAAGGAATTGGCGCGTTCGGTGCTTTCCTCATGTTTCCGGTCATCCTCTAGCACGGTCTTGCGGGGGCTGCGGATGCGAAGGCTTACGGAGCCGCCGCTGATCCCTCGCTGCGGGGGTTGCAGAGGCGAAGGCTGATGGAGCCGCCGCTGATTAGCTTGGGACATAGGATATCCCATCAAAGACCGTGATGCTGCCGGAGCCACATCTGATCGGTCCGTGACATAGACGAGGCCGACCAAAACCGTGGTGCTACCGGAGCCGCTGATGGTGCGACGTGGAAGCCGAGGGCTGATATTCCACCACGCCAGAGGCCATCGCCTCTAGGTCGCCCATGTCGTGCCCGTCCGCCTATTAGTCAACTTGTTCACCAGCGTCGGCGACAACTCTGACCAATTTTCCACCAGGCGCGCGCCCTGGACTATCCCCGCTTTCTCCTTTCCTGGTCAATGGGCAATGGAGATAGTGTTCGGTGAGGTTTTCTCTCTAATTAATCCATAGAACAACATGGTTTCTCTACATCAAATAGCCTGAATCATACCCGGGTGTGACAATGTGACAACGGATTGTTCAGCAAATAGGGAAGCTAGACGAGGACTTTTTATTCTGCTGTAAATTACCATGCATCTACTCTCCTTTTAATTATTCTTGTCCGTGTTCTTCCTAAAGCTAGAACGTCTCTGCAGTGCAAATTACACCACGTCTATGATGATACAATTCTAAAAGAGGGTAAAATTTCTTCGCTTTTATAATGGCGCTAAACATGCAGGTATGCGATTCATTGATTACTTTACTCGTGTTGCAATCAGATTTTAGTTCACATGATTTGATTTGAGCAGTTCAGCTCTGCATTTCAGAAATATGCATAGTTCACAAAAAGGTTTGCTTTCTTCTATTTATTATGTGTGGTACGGACGATTTGATTTTGAAAGTTTAGCTCTCTCTGCCTTCACCAATATAGATAGTTCATAAGAGATTCATATTTATATGATAGTGATGCTAACTATGCAGATATGAGATTCATCGATTTAATTTTCACATGTTGCATTGATATTTGTAGTCTTTAGATCTTTGTACTTTTTCATTCTATAGGTCTTTGGAAATGTTAATTCGAACATTGCTCTATGAAAAATCACAATGCTCTAAACATCTAAGTATTTTTTTTCATGGTAGTGTATACTGCTCCACTTTAGTTTTTAGTTTCTTACTTTCACTTGCTTTGTGATCAAATATAGTTGTCTTCTCTTTTGCAGATGAACTGGACCAATCTGCTCAGCACATCCGATAATGTAGAAAATAAGAATTTTTTAATTAAGATATTTAGGTAAAAACCCATGTGCCCAGCTCTAGCATTTAGATCGATTTGCAAAAAGAAAAGGAGAGGACAACAATGGTAATAACACGAAGTTTCTATACGACACCGAATGTTCAAAGTAAGCCCTCGACAATTGAACTTGTGGTTTTAGCTTATGTGTTATTTGGGAATAATGCCTTACAATGCTTGAATAGACTGTGGTGTCATACGGACATACAAAAATCTAGTCATAAGTTAGTAGCAAATATATTTTCCCAAAAAAGAGAGTTTAATTCCTGCACATCCTCCAGTTGTTATGATAATATTGCACTATCTCAACAGGTAAGATGAATCACTTCACAAGATTCTCATCTTTAGAAGCAATGGAAACAAGTGCTTGGCAATCTCCGTGTGGTGGAAGGGCAAACAAAACAACTGCCAAAGCTATGTTCTTTGATGCTAAATCTAGCATATTCAGATTGGCACTTTGTTTCCATGTTTTGTTTTCGCTGATATTTTTCATGTTTCCTTTTTTTAATTTTAATTAAAAAATCCTTTTTAGATATTTATTACCAAACTGTAGATAGGTGTTTTTATGCAAGGAGCTCCAAAAAATTTAGGGCAAGGCATTCGTGTATGACTTTGGTGCGGCTAGACGGGGTTAGTCTCTCTATGACTTTGGTGCGGCTAGATAGACAGAGACACGGAAATATTTATTTACCAAACTGTGCAATGAAGAAGAGGTTAGTCTATGTATGACTTTGGTGTAGCTAGACAGGGGTTTGCTCACAACCATATCGTTGCCTATAGAGGATGCGTCACAAGAGACAAGAAGATGCCAGCCAAGAGGATTTTGCCTAGGGGGCAGAGACACCGCACTCTGGATACCTAATCTAAAGTTTTACATGTATCCCTTTTTTCTGTTGGCTATGTTGTTCATGTCGCGTGTGTGCACATCACGTCACGTTAGAAGTAGTCTCCATCCACGCCTATGGACCGCCAGCGAGTCAGTGCTGCATTTCAGCTGCTAACATGGCAGTGTTCAACTGGTGTGTAGTAGTTGGTTGATGCACGGCGCGGATAACTCCTACAAGTTTAGCTTTGTGTGTTTTTGTTTCTGTAGGTGGACATCACGCCAGTCACTGTTGAATCCCGTCTCCTTTTAAGAGGACCCACACACCAAACTGCCTCGGTTGTGCTACATCCAAGGCCCCAACAAATCAGAACCATAACCATGATCCTGACACCGAACGAACACCCCCGTTGCAGAATCTAAGCGCTAATAGCAGAGGATGGCACAGCGTAGCGCACCGGGTCCATCTAGTGCATGTTCATATCTGACAGTTAGTCTCAGATGTAAGAAATATGTATCATTGTTTGGTGGACTGTCCAGTCAGTGAACCTTAGTATGGACAATTTAAGTTTTTCTATGAACATAGATCGTATTTGCTGGTTTTGGTCTTTTGACCCGTCAGCAAGCATCGATGGATGTTAGATGTCTTAGTAGGCACACACCCTCTGTAATGGTAGAGTGTCATTGTTTGCTCTATAAGACGAAGCAAATATATGAACATTTAATTCATATTAATTTACCAGGATTTCATGTCGCATGTTCATTTCTCTGTAATATAATCAAGGAAATGACAATTTGCTTTTCTATTTTTGATCTGTTTCATGTAGGGCCGTAGGCCAAGCGATACGAAGTGGAGATCAGGTGGAAATCGATCCTGCAAGCTGTGATTAGTCATCTGGGTGGAACAGAACCAATCTATGAAAGGGATGAGACAGTAGATAGCATGTTTCAGATGCGTGTCAGTTTCACGTTGCCTCTGGATAGGTCTGGACTGAGGCACGAGGACGTGACTGTGATTGGAACCAAATGTTTTCACTGTGTGAAGCAGAAAGTGAAACAGCTGCAGCTGCATTACAGCGATTCGAGGGTGGGTCTTATAACACAAATGTCATGGATATAAGTCAGGTCTGCTGTGATGAACTGAAGAAGTTCGAGAATCTATTGATAAAGGCAGGGAAACTGGGTCGGTCTTCGGACATGCTCTTATCAGGCTGGTCCACTGCAATACGCCAGGTAGAAGAAAGACAGAGAGCAATATCCCGTGAAATTGTACAAGTCATGTGCAGGGGACATGAGAATGTGATGTATCAGATGAGAGTGGACGTGGCTAACCGTTTGCTTGCGCTAAGCACGGGAGATCGGGCCAAGCAAGTGTGGTGGGAAGCTCGTACTGGCGTGAGGCAATATCTGAACGAGTATCTAATTCCAAGGGTAATAATCCAATGCTATCTTTTAAATTAACCTTAGATTTATGCATTTTGTTTCTACATTATCAGCTACTCTAAAAGATGAAAGATTCTGTATTTATTGATTTCCTATGTCTCCAACATGCATGCTGAGAGATATCGAGGAAATTTTCCAGAAGAAATCAAGATCAGCATGAAGGTTGTATTAGATGAGATGATGGTATCTCTAGAACAGGACAAACCTATAATCATATTTGAACAAAAACCTCATCAGTAAACCTATAATTGCTCTAAAATTTCTCAAAATGAACAGAGATCATGGCTCCCAAAAAGTATACTACATGCTTTTTGAACAAAAACCTCATCAGTAAACCTATAATCATATTTTTTTGCATCAGAAAACAATTAAGTATGGTTGGAAATTGATAGCATACACTGTTTCTTTAGGTGAGACTAAAATCAATGTGCTCACAAACCATCAAAAAATCTGACAGCAAAATATCATAAGAGGCACTGCATATTTTGAAGTCAATAAAGCCATCCTTATTTTCAGACCTAGAAATAAATAGCAGTACAAAGAAGGCTAATATTGGAACACTATCAGAAATAGTAAGTTAGAAATCACATAGAGATAAATAGCGAACAATAAAGAGTTGATAGTGCCGCTTAGCAAAGAAAACGGTGGCACTAGCAAACCCACATAATAGGATTACCATGACCAACAATTGTTACTGAAGCTTTAGCAGAATACAAAAGAAAAGATGTAAACAGAGAACATTTATATTTCAAAGAAAAAAAAAGGTACACTATTTTGCAAGAAAAACTCAATAATCAGCACTTGTAAATAAGAGGGTCAAATGTTTATTACCTCTACTGCAGATACATCACTAATGAGGCACCATTGATCCTGTAGAAGCAGTAGGCGTGCAGCAGCTCCCCAGATAGCTCAGTAACAATCTATACAGAACTACAGGAGCACTAGATTACACATCAAAATATGGGCATTGCTAAGAGCTGGAATATAACTGGATAAACCTGTAAACAAATCAATCTACAAACCTTTATGTAGTAAGAAAATACACAAACGGAACATTACATTCAGTCATATCCTACCTCCAATTTGATTGGTCCAAGATTTAGGCTGGCCAGCAAATTAAAGAAGCAATCGACTCTGAACTGTGCCAACGAAACAAACAAGTCATGATCGAGCAAGACAAGCTGCATCATTAACGAATATCCGAGGAGAAAAGTACAAAGATATAGACTTGTACCTTAATCACAACATATCATGTGCTTTCTTGAGAATTATTGCAAATAAGTGCCCCTCCACTATCCCTATGCGTCAAGATGATTATTATTCACCAGGAATCAATCAAGGGAAAAAGGTTATAACAGCGTAACAGAGATATAGAGTTCTACCTTAGTTATGACATGTCCTATGGTTGCTTGATCATTATTGCAAATAAATGCCCCTCTAGTAAGCCTAAAAAGAATCATGTGACTGTTTTAGCTAATACTGAACAATGTAAAGAACAAGCGGGAAGTATGCACTACCATTACAGATAAGGGCTGCCAAGTTGTAAAATCAGATAAGCACTGGACAACAGTTACTTGAACAAATTCGTTGGCATCTTCAAGTAATGCTAATATTACTCCTAGGACTTGTTGGATGTATTTAAGCATGTGGCTCTCAGGATCTGAAAGAGGTGACCACAAACATTAAGCATGAGATTTAGAACAGTACAAATTGTTATATAAGCCATTACCTAAATTATGATTTACTTGGCAATTGAAGGTACTATGCAGGTATTATATGATTTAGAAAATATAAGGAAAGGCGACAACACTTCAGTATATCAAATAATATAGAGAATCACATGATTGTGAATGAAGCATATTATATACACCCACTAACTGTCAACCTATGTAGTCAAACAATATCACACAACCTATGTTACTCAAGTGCCAAACCTATGTATCCTTAGAAGTTGATCTGCTTAGATTGGTGACATGTACAAGTCCTCGCAAGCAGAGACTGATGACAGTCGGTGAGTCATCGGTTACATGTTGGCACAATTCCTCAACTATTTGTTCAAGCAATACAGCTTCCTTTTCACTGTAGAACAAAAAAAGTTGTATTAAGTACAGGTTTTATTGTGTAAGGCACAAAAGTGAAACATACCGCTGTGATTTGTGTATGTAAACCATAGGAAAAACCATGAACATTTTTGCTGACAATACTACAACAGATTTACAACATACATAATGCATGAAATTTAAGTACTATTTTAACATATTTTATGTACTGATGGGGCATGATTTTTCTCGAGGATATCTACCAGATTTCACATTGTAAAAATGAATGCACGATCAGGTTTTTTCTTGTTTTCATTCAAGGAAACACCAGACTAACGATTTAGGGCTTTATCAAACTTTTGCAACCGTTCCTTCTTAAACTACTGATATTTTATATTCTTTTAAAACATACCAATATACCAGCTGGTACCGACATTAGCAACAAGGACCATTTAGTGGTAACCACGGTAACCTCTCCGAAACTAACTCCATGGGATATTAAACCCTGATTCAGTCTAAGCATCCAGAAACTAATCATTTTGATTCTTCCTTCATTTTCTAGACGTACAATGAACATTTCCAGACTTGTATTTTAAAGAATGGCATTAGATACCGGTGGAGAATACACTCGGATAGTGCAGCTGCAGTAGCAGCCTCCGTTTCATCCCTCTGATTTCTATAGAGAGATTTGCTTAAGATAACGCAGGTTGGCAGAACCTATGGTAATATTACCCAGTTATTTTGGTATAATGATTTCACCACAGAATATATGCATCGAAACTATAAAACAGTGACTGCCAAACATGTTTTTTGATTGAATAAGTAAAACCATTGTAATAATGAAAATGAGCACCCCCCCCCACCCACCTGTCAATGGAAGCTTATAACAGTTTCAGAAGTGCCGAGACCAGCAAATTTCACACTCAAAGAAGTATGATCTCTATTTTAGCTCTAACATATCATCCCTGCTATTGTGAGAACAGTTCCTAACCGTTTAGGCTCTAGAAGACTACAATACAATGTTGAATCTGGATATATTATGTGCTTTTACACATCGCAATAAGGTATTACAACTTAGTGGGACTCATCGGCTGACCATAAAGCAGATAGGCTACATGGAAAAACCAATACATGTACTAACGGTGTAAAAGAGAATTGTGAACATATCTTGTTTTCTTGTGAAATTGGTTCAGAGTGGTGAAGATCGATCAATTTAAGATTCATGGGCAACTTCCATAGTTCCATAGGCTGCATCTAAATGCAGGCTCCCTAGTGAGGTCGCTCCACTCGCACCCTGTCCGGCAGGCCGACGACCCTGAAACCTGCATCCAGGCCAAGCAACGAGAGAGAGATGTTTGGAGAAGGACAGGGATAGAACACACCTGGTCAAGGAATCGACCTCCGCTGCATCGGGTCCATGGGCCATGGCGATCATGGCCGCCATCCGAGGAGGTCCGAGCCTCCTTTCCCTGTTGCTGCTGCTCGCCACCGCCACGGCCTTTGCTAGACCTCCGCCGCTGGATCTTCGTGGCCGCCCTCCCGCTCAACAAGTGCCTCTCCGCCAGCTCCAACTTCTCTGCATCTCGTGCTCCTCTGACCTGGGATGACCTCGAGCTCGCTCCCTCCGTGGAGATGAGGCGAGAGGCGGGGTTGTAGCTGCGAGGACGCCCGGTTCCGTCAGTCCCCTTTACCTCCTGACCAAGAGAGTGCAGGGAGGAGCAGATTGAGAGATTGGCGGCGGCTAGGGTGTCGAGGACGGGACGGGAAGAAAGGAGTGGAGAGGATGGGAGTGTGTGGAAAGACAGTTTTACCCCCGACCACCAAACGTGGCCAACGGGCCTAGCCCCAGCCCGTCATGGCCCGTCAGGTCACGTGCCGTGCCGGGCCGGCACGCGTGCCCTGCCTGGCGGCCGAGCCCGGCCCCGGCTCTACACGGGCCGGCCCGTGGCACGTGAGGAACGCGGGCCTTTTGGTCTTTTTTCGTTGGCCCGTCTATTTAATATATAAAAGGGCGCGCGTCTCCTATAAAACAGATAAATTTCTGTGGCGTGTTGGTTGAGGGACCGGATCTGGAGGGTGAGGTCGCAAGTTTAACCCTCCGGTGGACATCTTTTTGTCTAATATTCCTATATACTCACCGCATACGTGCTTGACGGGCCGTGCCGGGACGGCCGCGTGCCTGACGCCGCGGCACGGGCACGGCCCCGGCTTCTCACGGGCCCGGCACGTTGCGGGCCAGGCCGGGCCTGTGCCGGGCTTTCCTCGCGTGCTCACGGGCTGGCCCGCCAAAGGGCGGCCCGTTGGCCAGGTTTGCCGACCACCTAAGGAAAACACGGGAAAGCCACCTCGATGTTGCTCTCTTCATGTGCTCACGCGCACGCCACGTTCGCACGGTCTCTGATGAGCGGGGCGCGCAAAACGTAGGCCCCCACCGTTCAGTGAGGGTAGCTAGCTGTGTGCCTGTCAGTGTCGAAATGTGTGGCTAAAAGACACGGCCAGGATCGCTTTGTCCACTCAATCCAACGAAAAAGAGGGCACATGGCCTCTAAAAGCTCCCTTGGGGGGCTAGAATATTTCTTCCTAATTGTTATAGCATGACTTGTTCCAAACAATTGGGATTGCTTAATGTTTATCATGCATTGTTTTAGCATAAAAAGCATAGTATTGAGGTATTCTCCTTTGATGCTTTGTTTAGGTTGATTTGGCACATGCTCACACCATGTTATGACTATGAACAAGTCACCATAGCATCTATGATGACTTAGTCCTTGACTTGTAGTACCACTTTATGTTTTTATTAGTAATGTTTGTCGCTTTGCATGATTATGGTCATTATTGCTCTCTTAGTTGGTCGTTCCCAGTCTTTTGCTAGCCTCCACTTGTATGAGTAAGATCTACTCATGCATCCAACTTCCAAGAAACCAAGTTATTCCAAAGTGTCCATTATAAATTCGTATGCATGGTGTGTTACATTCCAAGTATATTCTTGTTTTCATCTACCTTCCAATTAAAAAGTCTCTTTGTTATGTGAAAAATTAGTGATTAAAGCTCTCACAAACTTGATGACACACTTTATTTTTCTTGCCCCTAATAAACTTGAACCATTGTGTCATCTATGTTGTATATGCTTGCACTTATACGTTGGAATTAGCAGAACCATGTTGTCATGGGGAACGCTTTCAACATTGTACTTTTACATTGTATCCAGTTGATATCATGCTCTTTTGTTTATGGATGTCGTCGGTGTGAAATGAAAGGGGAGTTTGTAAGTCCATGGAGTTATGTATGTGTGTTAGAGAAATGCCTGAGCCGCTAGCCTAAGTCATGCCTAATCAAGGTGGAAACTTGCGGCATCACCATAGTGAGAAATCTATCAAGCATTCTTCTTATAAAAAAAGATAGAGGTTGAGAAAAAAATAAAAAATATATACGAGAAAAGAGGAAAGAGAGAAAAAAGCACCATTTTCCCATGGTAATAAGAAGATTGCTGAAATGCTTATTGTCTGTTTGCCTTGTCATTTTGATTATGGGATAGCTCATGTATCATGTGCAAGGGGTACCACGTTGGAAGTTCTCTATGATACACTTGTACTTACTATGACAAGAACTTACCAGTAACTAAACTTGAGTAGCATGAGAAGCGGCCCTCATATTCAAGGGAAATGAGATTGAAAGCTTATACTTTGTCAAGCATATACTTCATAGTTTGTTAACTTTAACCTTAATCACTTCAAGGTTCTTATGATAGGGGCAATGAGAGCTTAAAGCTAACAAGTACCATAATTTTTGGAAGCTCTTTTTGAGACTTGAAATCCCTGCTTCCCTTTTATGAAGGGTCTTTCTTCCACCAATATATTGAGTCTCCACCTTCCATCCTTATGCACCAATTAAGAGAGCATAGTTTCCATTCTTAGTTCTATGTGCATTTGTAACATCCCAAAAATATTAAACTTGAATCATCAAACTCTAATCATCAAAATTAGGGTTAACAAAAACTTTTCCAATTAAAAATATGAAAGCATTCATATGTGTGTATTAAAATTTGGATTCTTTTGAATTGCCATGGTTCTGTGTTTCTTTGCTTGTAAGATGATTCTTAGGTGAAATAAACATCATCTAAACAATCCCCAAACTTTTCCCAAAGACAAACAAGTCAAAACAAACAAATTAAGTGAATGGTCACTTTGGCCAAATTAACTCCCATGCCTACTTTGGCTATCCTTAACTTTCAGAACTTAATAGAAACATGTATAGATCTTTGCACCCCTTGATAGTACTCATAACAAGGTACCAAGGCCCACTTTGTGATCATCCAAAAACATTTAAATGCTTAGTTTAAATGATAGTTTAAAATTGAATCTTTTTCATATGGGAAGATCCCACTATTTCAAAAACCACTCAAACAAGCTCAATTTCCAAAACCCAAGCATCCACAGAATCCTCAACACATGCCTAGCACACCCACCAAAAATCTTTTCAAAATTAAAAACTTAAGTTCATGCGGCCATTTCATCAAACAGGTTGCAGATTCAAATCAACCAAATCAAAAACACTATGTTGAGCAGTGCTTTGGGCCAACCTTGTTCCCTCTCTGGTTACAACTAGCCTTAGTAGATCATCTAGCAACCTTAACTAACCTCTAGCACCACTGTAAGCTGGCCATTGTCATCAATGGTGAGCAGGACGAGAGCACACTTGTCACCCTAGTGTGGACAGCAAGCTAGGAGAAGAACTAGCCGTGCCAACCTTGTCTAGCATGCATCCCATGCCTCACCGCCCCTCTCGACCAGGCCTAGCTCGAAGACAGCGACCAGAACCGCCAGGAACGCCGTGCCCGCGCTGCTATCGACCATGCTGACGCGCACCGCAGAGCACGCGCCGTTCCCAGGCAACCCGACCACCTCGAGCCCTTGCCGCCCGCCAGCATGCACCCCACCATCCCAGGAGACCACCAGACATGTTCGTTTCACCGCCCGTACCCCGTAGCCACCGCTCACCGCGGAGTTCACCGCCTCTGCCTTGCAGAGCACCGCGTGTTCTTGACCATTTTCTACCGCCCCTACACGCGCATTTAAGCTCTAGAGAATCCCCAGGAGACCACCCGTCGATCGCCAACCGCAGCCATGCCCCTAGCCGCTCGTAGCCGTGTCGCCACCGTCGCCTGCCCATCCCTCTCGGTCTCGTCGTCGAGCCTATAAAAGGAGACGACCCCCGCTCGATTTCTTCACACCATCTCACTCCCCTCACCTCACTGATCATTCCATCCCTTAGCCGGAGCACGAGGAGCAGCAGCTCGCCGGAATTGCGCCGGAGTAGGCCGCCTCTGGAGAAGAAGGGAGCCATTTATTTCGACCACCCCCGGAGCTGCCGCGACCACCCCTGAGTTCGTCGTCGTCTACTTTGTCGTTTGCCCGCCTCGCTGTCTTCACTGGAGCCCCGGTATGCCCCCTATGCACCCCCACCGAGCCGCTAGGGTTCGATCTCGCCGGTGACATGTTCATCGTCGACGACGACCCTCAGCCGTTGATCTCACTTCTAATCCAACGCACCACATCGCTCCGTACCGCTTCGAGTTTTATGAGCCACTAACCAGTAGACCCCCCCCCCTGTCAGTTGAGCCCCGCGCTGCGGAGTGACACTGGGACGGACCAATAACCCTTCCCGCGCAGCCCACTCGTTTGAATTTAGCTTTTTCTATTTTTATTCAAACTCAGTTCTGTACCTAGTTTCAAAAATCAACCCAACTCGATTCAGTGAACCAAATTGCATGAAACCAATTTTGTTAGAAAGGTATTGAAATGCTTAATCCAGGTCTGTTGGATTCAAATCATTTGGATATGTAGATCAACCTTGGTAAAAATAACAAGGCAGAAGCTTTTCTGCATTCAAACATTTTTCAAATTTCAACCATAATAGCTTTTGAGTTGATTCCAACTCTCAAAAATCACATTTGACCATACCTTTCAGAATATATAAAAACATATGGGTTTACTTACAGAAATAATGCTCAAGTAATAAAAGAATGCCACATAGGCATTTCTAGTCACTTTAATTATTTAAAATAAAAAGGTTAAACCTTATTAAATTGTGACACCACTTTAAATCATATTCTCATGTACTGAAATATGTGGTGATGACATGGGTCAACATGATCCCATGTTTGGTTTGGAGAATATTAAATCTTAAGTAGTTTTTCAACGAGTAGAAATTACTTTTTTAAAAATAAATAAATAATGCAAATGCTTTATTCTTGTAAGGTTAGTGAGATGCTAGATCACCTATAGAAAACCTTTGTGTGATGATTGAAAATAGTTAAGTATTGTTTGGTGATTGTGTACCTCGTATTTATTAATAGACGCTAGTACCGACCAAGGATACGAGGAGGAAGGAGGATACTACGAAGAAGAAGCCGAGGAGAACTTCAACCACTGCTCTGCTCAAGGCAAGCTCTTATCTTAGCAATCTAACACTTGCAATTATGAAAGTTAGATAGACTATGCAATGCACTAAGCATGCTTGGTTAGACATATTTGATGATACCCAATCCTAGTTTTACTTGTAAGCTTTCTACTTTATTTATTTATCAAAGCTACTACTTAGAGCTTACTTAAGTGATTTGTAGATTCTAGGAAGATAATTGAAGGTTGCATAAAGAGAATTAAATTTGGCCTAAGCTAGATAATCTTGATGTCATCCTAAGGCATGAGATTGTACTTAGTTAAACTCCACTTGTTTACCACCCCTCATTAGTACTTACCCCCACTTGTAGATGCTAGTGCTAAGCATAAAACTTGATCAACTTTAGATGGGAATACTTGGTGGAAAATAGTTATGAAAAACTTAGAATGATGAGTCATTCTACTAAGATGTTTTTACATGTGTTTCCGAACACCAGATGATTTGGATGATGAAAATGTTAAGGCATGAGCCTTAGCCCTTTATAAAACTGATGGTTGTCTGGATGCGATACCATTCCAATTTTACCGTACAACCACAATACCCGAAAATTGGGTAGGGCTTGACTGGAAACTTATATACTTTAGTATGGGTTCCCTCACGGCCAAGGTCTGAGCGGAGGCTACCTTGTGAAGATTGTCCACCTGTGCAGTACCCAAGATGACAGTTGGTCATGGTTGGGAGGCCAAACTCACAGGAGAGGTGCCTATACTAGGGCGTGTAATTTAAAGGTTAGGATTGATTATCTGCATACTGAGTATGGTGAATTCAGGATTTGTTCCTGACGGATGTATCGAATGTTGTGGTGAAAGTGTACAATCTCTGCAGAGTGTCAAACTATTCGAATAGCCGCGTCCGCGGTTATGGACAGTTGGAGTGGCCATACTGTTCCCCCGTCAGATGTTTTCAAAATGACTTGTGAAATGGATTGAGAATTTGACTTGACCACAACGGAGTTGTGATATGAAATACAAGTTCCCACTTAGGTGTTATAAAATTCAACTAGCTTTTCTTGCTTCTGAACTTAGTAGAGGTAAATCTGGCTTTTTGCAAAACAACCCTAGAGCTTAGTGTTCTACTACAAAAACCATCTTCACTTGTTAGTATTAGTTTGCGAGTACTTAAAGAGTACTCATGGCTTTGTCCCTGGCTATTCCCGTGGCCAGACTATGAAGAGGAGTATCAGGACGAAGGACCCCAGGAAGGTTACGACAACTAGGATCATCTCCCATCGTCAGCATTGCCTGTGACCCCGAAGATGGAGCTTCGCCTACGCTACTTTTATTATTACGTTATTCCGCTGCTTGAGTTGTATTAAGAACTGGATCATGAGATCCTTATTTGTGTAAGACCTTATGTATGGTTTGTAATGGATGATGTACTGTGATATCCAAATCTGTTATGTCTCGCAAAAATGGTAATCCTGGGATTGCGATGTATGGCATAACAGGCATCTGGATTAAAAATCCGGGTGTTGACAGCATTGTCCCAAAACTTATTGATTGATGCATATTGTTGATATTGTTTGTTCTTGAACTATTTGTATCTAGTCACTCTTATGAACTATTTGTATCTAGTCACTATTATTTGCCACTATGCTATGTTTTCTATATGTGAAACAAATAAACGTCTTTCAATGCATTGTTATTCATGATCTTTGTTTGTAACCTTTCATGTTGCCTGCATAGTTACTTTGTCTTATTGTTAAAACTTCTTCTTTCATGCTCATGTTTAGAGTTCTTTGATCCCAGCTTTCAATGCTTGCAAATGGTTTGCTCTTGATTTTGATGCTGCATGTCACCTTAAAAATTATTCTTTTTATCACTTACCTACTCGAGGACGAGCAGGAGTTAAGCTTGGGGATGCTTGATACGTCGTAAACGTATCTATAATTTTTGATGTTCCATGCTTGTTTAGTATCTACTTTGCTTTGATTTGTCTACACTTTGAGGTATTTTTATATGTTTTCTGATACTAACCTATTAACAAGATGCCACAGTGCTAGTTGCCTTTTTTCTTCTATTTTTTTGTTCTAGAAAAGGCAGAAAATCAATATTCTCGGAATTAGACGGGACAAAAGCCAAAGTCAATATTTTACTGTGGGGAACATGGAGCCAGAATACGAGATGGAGGGGAGCCACCAGGGGGGCACACCCCATGGCCGCGCGGCCAGGCCTGGCCCGCGCCTGGGAGGGGGGGTGCGGCCACCTAGGTGCCCCAGCCTCGCCTCTTCGCCTATAAGAAGCCCCCGATACCAAAACCCTAAGTACCCGATCAATATTCCACGAAACCATCTGTAGCCGTCGCCACCATCGTCCCTAGATTGGGGGGTGGATCTGAAGCTCTTCCCGGCACCCTGCCGAAGGGGAGATCATCCCGGAGGCCCTCTTCTTCATCATGCCAGCCTCCGGTATGAAGCGTGAGTAGTTCCACCTTGGACTACGGGTCCATGTAGTAGCTAGATGGTAGTATCTCCTCCTTTGTGATAGCATGTTTAGATCTTGTGTGATCCGTTCATGATCAAGATCATCTATTTGTAATCATGCATGGTGTGTTTGCGGGGATCGATGGATATTGGTTTTGTCTTATTGATTCTATCATGTCTATGTTGTTTGTGATCTTGCATGCTCTTTGTTTCTAGTAGATATCTTGGCCAAGTAGATTCTAGTGACTCCAAGAGGGAGTATTTATGCTCGATATAGGGTTCATGCCTCTATTTAATCTAAGGGAAGTGATAGAAATCTCTAAGGTTGTAGATGTGTTGTTGCTACTAGGGAGAAAACAATGGTCTCTTGTTTATGGAACAAGTGGATTGTTTACCTTACACACTTTGCTTAATGCAGTTATCCGTTACTTGCAACTTAATACTGGAGGGGGTTCGGATGATAACTGAAGGCAATATGCCCGAGAGGCAATAAATAAAGTGGTTATTATCTTATTCCTTATTTATGATAAATGTTTATTTTGCATGTTATAATTGTATTAATACGAAAACGTTAATACATGTGTGTTTAATGAACAAAAAGAAAGTTCCTACTTATGCCTCTCTTATAAAATAGCTCGTTGATTAACAAGATGATCAAAGGTTTTCCTGATCATGGACATTGGAATATTCCCGAGAGGCAATAATAAAGTGGTTATTATCGTATTCCTTGTTTATGATAAATGTTTATTTTACATGCTATAATTGTATTAATACGGAAACGTTAATACATTTGTGTTTAATAAACAAAAAGAAGTTCCTAGTTATGCCTCTCTTATAAACTAGCTTGTTGATTAACAAGATGATCAAAGGTTTCCTGATCATGGACATTGGATGTTGTTAATAACGAGGTCACAATATTAGTGTAATGGTGTGATGAACATTCATCCGAAGTATCGCATTACGATAAAAGTAATTGAGTTTATATTACTATAACAACTTACGAAGTGATCCTAATCCTTAGACCATGAGATCATGTCAATCACTAACACCGGAAGAGTTTCTTGATAACATCAAACATCACACCGTAACATGGTGATTATAAAGATGGTTTCAGAACTACTAAAGTGTTATGTTGAGGCCCATGGATCGAGAGTGGAATTTGTTCATCCCGATGACGGATAGATATGCTCTTAGCCCTCTCGGTGATATCACATTGATTAGCTTGCAAGCAAGTGATTTGATCACTAGAATGTTATATCACGGGAACGAGAAAAGAGTGCATGTCAGTAACGAGATCAAACTAGGTATGGAGATACCAATGATCGAATCTCGGAAATGTAATATATCACGAAACAAAGGGATTAAGATACTAGCGTAAAAGGTTCCGACGATCACAAGAAAGTCATCGTTGAATGTGTGGCAGTTAGTATGGGTCTCCAGATCCCGCTTCTGATTATTGATCCGAGAGGGGTCTCGATCATGTCCGCATTATTCGTGAACCATAGGGTGACACACTTAAGAGACAACGACGTCCATTTGGAGCAAAAGTTTCATGCCGGAAAGAATAACAAGCGCAGGAATTTATTTCACTAGATACCGAAAGGGGTTTCGGGTGAAATTGCAGAAAGTGTTTCTCCATGTGAAATGAAATACTATCAAGTGGTTATATGTGAATGTTTGTCATTAAAGTAAATGAAAAAATTATGAATAAATAAAAGGAGTTTTATTTAATGAGAGTTTGCATTAAATTTGGTGGAAATTTAATGGGAATTTGAGTGGGTTTTTGAGTGGAGGGAATTGAAAGGCATTTGAGTGAGTGGAGTGTCCACCCACATGAATGTGGAAGAGGTAGGGGCAGCCCCCATGGCTGGGCGACATGCCCCTTGGGTGCCCCCCTCTCCCCTATAAAAGGCCCCCCTCTCATCCTCTCAAAGCACACCTCCTCGTGAAGGATCTCTCTCCCCCTCTAGTATTTTATTAGCCATGGTCTCGGACTAGCGAGATACATGTTCCTGGTGGCTATTAGGCAAGAAAGAGTTGTGCTTCCACTGCATCGCTGGAGCAAGGAGGCGGAGGTTTCTCGGTGCCTCAGACGTGTGTGCGAGCACGGATGCGCCACTGGTTTGCGGCGCTAGGACTTTCTCTCGATCTTGAGATCGGCAAGAGATCGTCTACATCAACCATGAGTTTGGACTCGTTAAGCTTTGTCGGTCTTCAAGGGTATGTTCTCTACGGATATACATCCGCCTATTTTTTGTATCTAGTAGATAGGTCTTGGTACATAGTTGTTCCCATCGTAGGATTTTTTTTGTTTTCTATGTTGCAAACCCTACAGTTAATAACGAGGTCACAACATTGTTGGAATGATGTGATGAACATTCATCCAAAGTATAGAATTACGATCAAGTTCATTGTGTTTATATTGCTATAACATCATACGAAGTAATCTTAGTCCTTAGACCATGAGATCATGTTAATCACTAACACCAGAAGAGTATCTTGATAACATCAAACGTCACACCGTAATAGGGTGACTATAAAGATGGGTTCGGTGCTACGAACGTGTTATGTTGAGGCTCATGGATCAAAAGTGAAATTTGTCCATCCTGATGATGAAGAGATATACTCTGGGCCCTCTCGGTGATATCACATTAGTTAGCTTGCAAGCAAGTGATTTGATCATTAGAATGTTATATCACGGGAATAAGAAAAGAGTACATGTCGGTAACGAGATCAAACTAGGTATGAAGATACTGATGATCGAATCTCGAACATGTAATATATCGCGATACAAAGGGATTGAGTTACATGTGTATAAGGTTCACATGATCACAAAAGTCATCGTTGAATGTGTGGGAGTCGGTACGGATCTCCAAGTCCCGCTGCTGATTATTGATCGGAGAGGGTCTCAATCATGTCTACATCATTCGCGAACTATAGGGTGACACACTTAAAGGGATACAAACACCATTTGGAGCAAATAATATGCCAGAGAAAGAAAAAGGAAAGAGCAGGAATTTATTTCACTTGACACCGCAACTATTTCGGTTGAAATTGCTGAAACTGGTTCTGCATGTGAAATTGAAATGTTGTAAGCGGTTTTATGTGAATGTTTATTAATTCAAGTAATTAACAAAATTCTGAATGAATAAATAAAAGAGTTTTATTTAAATTAGAGCTTGCATTAAATTTGGTGGAAATTTAATGCATGTGAGTGGATTTTTGAGTGGAGGCATGTTCATGTGAGTGGATTTTTGAGTGGAGGCATGTTTATGTGAGTGGAGGGTTTTTATTTTGAGTGAGAGCTCCACCCACATGAATGTGGAAGAGGTGGGGGCAGCCACCATGGCTGGGCGCCATGCCCCTTGGGTGCCCCCTCTCTCTATAAAAGGCCTCCCTCTCCTCCACTCTCACACCTCCTTGTGAAGGTTCTCTCCCCCCTTTAGAATTTCCCCATGGTCTCGGATCAGCGAGATACATGTTCCCTATGGCTTTTTCTAGAAGGATTTGTTTCTTTCGCTGCTTCACTGGAGCGAGGGCGCAGAGGTTGTCGGGATACCCGGACGTGCGTGCGATCATGGATGCACCACTACTTTGCGGTGCTGGACTGGATGGTGCTGGACCTGTTGGACCGGATGAAATTCTTCTCGATCTAGAGATCGGCAAGCGTTCGACTACATCATCCATGAGTACATCCTCGTTATCGCTATTCGGGCTTCGAGAGTATGTATTCTATGTATGTATATCCACCCGTTGCTTGTTTCTAGTAGATAGATCTTGGTACATAGTTGTTCCCATCGTAGGTAAATTTTTGTTTTCTATGCTGCAAACCCTATAGTGGTATCAGAGCCGGATCAATGCGTAGATGCTTTGCACGGGTAGTACAGATATGAGTATGTGGGCGCAACTGTTTATGTTATTACTTCTTCCTTTTACTTTGGATATTGGTGGTATAGTGGGATGAAGCGGCCCGGACAAACTTTATATGTCCTCGCACATGAGACCTGTTCCACGCTTGACATGCAACTATTTTTGCATAAGTGGCTTGTGGGTGTCTGTCTCTCTTACTGTAGTCAATATCTGATTTACAACGAGTTGTTAATAATTTGATTATCATCGTTGTGGTTCCATGTTCGTAGGTAAGAATGGTTCTATCTCGGAAAACCCCCAACCACGTAAAACTTGCAATGGATAAATTATAAGAGTCTAGTTTAGATTGTTGCTGGGCTAATATCATGATATGGTGATGTTGTAAGTAAAAGTATAAGTCGATACTCTTACAACAAGCATAACATGTAAGTTCCATAGACCTTGGCCTTACACATAAAGGAATGATAAAGATCATACCACGATGCACATGATAATGATCAAGTGCAAGGACCATATCATTTCATTTTTCACATATGATGTTTGTTGCATCTTATATTGCTTGTTTGACGTTTTATTAGCATAATAAGATGGTCCCTCGTTTAGATATCAAGATAAAAATGTGTTCTTCCTTAAGTATGCACCGACAATGTTTCGCCGCTTCAAGACATCACGTGATGATCGGGTGTACTTGAATCCACGAGCATATCTCGGGTGTAAGACAGTTTTACACACGCAAATACTAAGGTATTACTTGGCGAGCCTAGCATGTGCAGACATGGCCTCAGAACATAGACCGAAAGGTTAAGCATGAGTCATATGCTTGATATGATGACCATGTAGATGCTTGCCTTTGAAGCTACACCGACTCATGTGATGATCGGACTTGGTGTAGTGGATTTGGTTCATGTAATCACCAAAAAGACACGGGGGATGTCGTTTTTGAGTGGGAGTTCATTTCCAATTTTGATTAGTAGAACTCAATTTATCATAAATTAAATCAAAGTGAATTTGCATAATTTGTTGTAGTCATTGGCATTCGTTCACCACCTTATGCTTAGTTGTAATTGAGATAATAGAACTATAGAATTATGGATATTTACTTTCGAACTAGTATCGTATTGTTTTAAGTGTAAATCTAAAGTTTAAAGTCCTATTCCAAACTTTCAGCAAACTCTGTTTACTCTGTAAAGTTTAATAATTAGTATTAAATCGAGAGTGACAATTCCAGTGTTAGTATCTAAAGTATCATGTTTGCCTCCAAGATTCTTGATTTAAATATCAAGATTATCTAGGAGCTTAAAGAATTTTTTAAAGAACCATAATGTGTAGTAGATATAACGATATCTGAAACAATGTTTTGGTTGCAATATGATAGAGTATAATGTATGTTCTCATTTTGGATGAGAATTTGTGAAGGTTGGAGATTCTAGACATCCTAATCATCCAAAAGGGTTTTGGAAAGTAACATTATACTCACGATTCACCTTTATAAGCTACATTAGCTTGATCATGAAAGTCGTCATGATAAGGATGAATAGAAGATGTATGTAAAGTGTTTACTACACTAAACGATTGCTAAAGCATGGTCTTTTGAAAGAACGCCAATCATTTGATGATTGTGATCTACTTCAAAGTGCAAGTCCAAAGGTATTAGTATTTGAATATACACGCTTTGTACTATGTGTCATGTATATGGCGCCACTTTTGATGTTGATGGTGCTGAAAGAGAATCTATAAAAAATATTTGGCAGAAAAGAAAAGACTGGAAATATCTAGTTTAGGTATATAGATGATATACATGTTATGGTTGTATTCTTTGCTTGTTAAATAATGTTGTTCTTAGGTATTGGATACCGAATTGGTTGGTATGAAATATCATACAGAACAACACAATTCATGAACTACAATGGCCTAAGTAACTAGCAAGAGAATTTGTGATGATGTTCATCAAAAACAAACAAAACGGTTGTTTGTATTTCTCGTTGACATCAAAGCTTGCCTTCAAGATTTGTTTTAACGATTGTTATTTAAATCATATATTATGAGAACAAAGATTGTTCAAATAATTACTGTATTCCATATAATATGGATGATTTAGAAATCTAGTTGGAGAGATCACATCCATAAAACATATGCTAAAATGTCACAAGGCAAATGATCGGAAGATCACTTACAAAGTGACATCGCCGTTTAAATTATATTGGAAAGAAAACATGAAGAAACTCCATATTCATAGATTTTTTGAGTCTTTGATTTGATGAAATGACGCTTGTGAGACTTTCCTCCGGATAATTAAAACTTCGTTCAAAGGCCAAAGAAGAACGAACGACTAAAATATTGGAATTTATACATATCGATGTATGTAGTCCATTATGTATAGTCTTAAGCGATGGACTTCAACTTCAAATGCTTTCTCTAGAAATTTGAGTGAATATTCACTTAATGAGAAAGAAGTATGAAATATTTGAAAATGTTCAAAGACTTTCAAGATGAAGCGGAAAATCATTTTAACAAGAAATAAATAATTTATGATTTTATCATAAAGGGATTTATTTGAGTTGCAAGTTTAGCAAAACACCTAGATTTGCATCTCCCGAAACACCATAGGAATATGGAGTGTTTGAGATTTGTAATGAAACCTTATTTGACATGGTTGGATCAAAGGTGTTATTTATAAAACTGCTATTATGTTTTAAAAGATTAAAGCTTTAGAGACTACCGCTTTTACACTGAAAAGAGCTCCATCTTGATCCGTTGAAATGAAACCATGTAAGTTATGGTTTGGGGTAAAACCCAATATGTCCTTTATTAAATTTTGGTACGCTAAGCATAAGTAAGATGTTTACAACCAAAGTCGGATGAGCATGTCTTTGTAGGTTATTTCGAATAACCATTGGGTATTCCTCCATAACACCAAGGACAAAAGGGTTTGTCGCTTGAAACATGAAGTTTCTTGAAAAAGGAATTTTTCACAAAAGTTAAGTGGAAGGACAATAGAACTTTGATAAGGTTAACGAACATTAGCTATATGTGCTGAGTTGCGCAGCGACAGAAAATTTCCCGGAGGCAGCCACAATGCTCATGGCTCATGTGCCTCAAAGGTTGTGGTCATGGAGGTCTAAGTTCCTATTGAACCAAGTAGGTTGGATAAACAATAAAATGCTAATATTTGAGAGTAAATCATTATTGTTTTACAATGATGAACCAACTACATGCAAAATGATGGGCCTTGACTCTATCAAATGGCTTGAAGCCATAAAATCCGTGATAGTTCCATACACGATAAATCAAGTTTTTTGAACTTGGAAGACCCTTCGGAAAGGTTTAAAAACCTATCGGTCGTATTTCGATCTATAAAGAAAAAACATGGATGTTTCACATCTATGAAATAGTCGACATGTCGTAAATTATTTTACCACAATGTTCAAGTAGTTGACTATGACAAGATTTGATCTTTTATAAGCGATATTTAGTCTGGACGGATTAAAGTAGCAACCACTATATATAATTTGGTATATGGTAGATGAATAAACAAAACAAAGTTCTTCTAATAGAATAGTTACCTAGGACGTGCACATGAAACGATCCAAAGGGTTTTGTTAATTCAAAGGATGCTAAAAAGGGCATGCAAACTTAAATGATTGAAGTAAGCATCACGTAGTTGGAATCTTCAACATGATGAAACTGTTAAAGGAGTTTTCATCAGGAGATGATGAAGATGCTTGCATTTGCAAAAAATTAAGTGGGAGCGCTGAGACATATTTCTAATACATTATGTGGAGGATATCTTGTTGATTGGAAATGATGTATCTTTCATTGACAAAGGTTAAGAATTTCATTTCGATGAAAGACTTAGGCAAAACCCGAATATTTAGCATGAATGTCTACATGGATAGACTATGATGCTAATATGGTTGTGCCAAACGTACATATATGAGATATTTAAAGAGTTCAATATAGAAACGACGAGAAAAGGTTCTTGTCGCATGGAAAAGAATTGAATCAAAATCAAGTGTACTAACACTTGGTAAGTGAAACAAGATTCAAGTGCTTTGACACTTTGTTAGTGAAATCACGAGAATATTTTGATCAATCATACCATGATATGTACACATCCAGATATGTCTATGCTCTATATAATATGATCATATACCATAATGAATCACAAGATGATCATTGAACGATAGTAAGGAAATTCTTATGGTCTTTTGGAAGCACTAAGAATATATTTGTGTAGAGGTGACAAACAATTACAAATAGTTCATTGTAAAGAGTTACATTGATACTAGTTTTGTCACAAGATACAAAATTAAGTTAATCTCAATTTAAACTATGGGTTGCACAATGAAATGGAAAGAAATTTTCATGACGGATTTGGATGAATTCCAAAGTTAAGACATTGTGATGGATACTACAACAAAAGGCTAAGTATATGACTGCTACAGTAGCAGCAAAGGAGGGCATTTGTGTCAAGTAGTTTGTTATCAAACTAAGGTGTGGTTCGCAATGGGCTAACACTAAAAATATATTGTACGACAATAGTATCGACATGATTTAACCCCAAGGAACTAAATGTCTCACCAAAAGACCAAATTTATACAATGCCATCTCATTGGAGAATGAGTGATGCGTGAAGACGCAATGACATGCAAATACACACGGACCTGAAAACGCCAGATCCGTAGATTATGATAACCACTTGCCAATCACGTATATGGAACACCAGAAAGGCGTAGGTGTTAAATATGCCAAGTTTTCAAACTAGATTATTATCTCTAGTGCAAGTGGGAGACTGAAGGGAATATGCGCGAGAGGCAATAATAAAGTGGTTATTATCTTATTCCTTATTTATGATAAATGTTTATTTTGCATGCTATAATTGTATTAATATAGAAACGTTAATACATGTGTGTTTAATGAACAAAAATAAAGTTCCTAGTTATGCCTATCTTATAAACTAGCTCGTTGATTAACAAGATGATCAAAGGTTTCCTGATCATGGACATTGGATGTTGTTAATAAAGAGGTCACAACATTGTTGGAATGATGTGATGAACATTCATCCGAAGTATAGCATTATGATCAAGGTCATTGTGTTTATATTGCTATAACATCATACGAAGTAATCTTAGTCCTTAGACCATGAGATCATGTTAATCACTAACACCGGAAGACTATCTTGATAACATCAAACGTCACACCGTAACAGGGTGACTATAAAGATGGGTCCAGTGCTACGAACGTATTATGTTAAGGCTCATGGATCAAGAGTAGAATTTGTCCATCCCGATGATGGAGATATATACTCTGGGCCCTCTCGGTGATATCACATTAGTTAGCTTGCAAGCAAGTGATTTGATCACTAGAATGTTATATCACGGGAACAAGAAAAGAGTACATGTCGGCAAAGAGATGAAACTAGGTATGAAGATACCATTGATCGAATCTCGGACATGTAATATATTGCGAGACAAATGGATTGAGTTACATGCGTATAAGGTTCACACGATCACAGAAGTCATCGTTAAATGTGTGGGAGTCAGTACAGATCTCCAAGTCCCGCTGGTGATTATTGATCGGAGAGGGTCTCGATCATGTCTACATTATTCACGAACCGTAGGGTGACACACTTAAGGGATACCGGCACCATTTGGAGCAAATAATATGCCAGAGAAAGAAAAAGGAAAGCGCAGACATTTATTTCACTAGACACTAGAACTGTTTCGGTTGAAATTGCTGAAACTGGTTCTTCATGTGAAATTGAAATGTTGTAAGGGGTTTTATGTGAATGTTTGTTAATTCAAGTAAGTAAAAAAATTCTAAATAAATAAATAAAAGATTTTTATTAAAATGAGAGCTTGCATTAAATTTGGTGGAAATTTAATGGATGTGAGTGGATTTTTGAGTGGAGGCATGTTTATGTGAGTGGAGTATTTTCATTTTGAGTGGGAGCTCCACCCACCTGAATGTGGAAGAGGTGGGGGCAGCCACCATGGTTGGGTGCCATGCCCCTTGGGTGCCCTCCTCTCTCTATAAAAGGCCTCCCTCTCCTCCTCCACTCTCACACCTCCTCGTGAAGGATCTCTCTTCCCCCTTTAGAATTTCCCCATGGTCTCAGATCAACGAGATACATGTTTTCGTTGGCTTTTTCTGGAAGGATTTGTTGCTTCCGCTGCTTCACTGGAGTGAGGGAGCAGAGGCTGTCGGGATACCTGGACGTGTGTGCGATTACAGATGCACCCCTGCTTTGCGGTGTTGGACTAAATGGTGCTGGACATACTGGACCGGATGGACTTCTTCTCGATCTTGAGATCGGCAAGTGTTCGACTACATCATCCCTGATTACAACCTCGTTAACGCTATTAGATCTTCAAGGGTATGTATTCTATGGATGTATATCCACCCGTTGCTTGTATCTAGTAGATAGATCTTGGTACAAAGTTGTTCCCTTCGTAGGAATTTTTTTTGTTTCTATGTTGCGAACCCTACAATAACCTGAAGGTGGATTACTAGTCATAGATGCAGTTGGATGGCGGTCTACTTATCTTGTTGTATTGCCCAATCAAATATCATAGTATCATGAATGTCTAGTATTGCATAGTTATGCCTTGCCCAGTCCTGTCAATTTCCCTGCTGTAATTTGTTTATCCAGCATACCATGTTTGTTTATCTTAAGGAGAGAACCTCTAGTGAAATATGGACCTCGGTCCAATATTTACCATTGATACATCTTCCACTGTTACTATTTACTTTCAGCAAACCACTACTACCTTCCACACCATATAGTTAATCCTTTGTTTTCAACAAACCGGTGAGATTAACAACCTCACTATTCGTTGGGACAAAGTCTTGTGTTTGTGTGGTGCAGGTTTCCAAACTGGTAGCAACACCTTTGAGTCGTTTCCTTCCTCCTACTAGTTCGATAACCTTGGTTTCTTACTGAGGGAATACTTAATGTTGTGCTCATCATACCTTCCTCTTGGGGTCTCCCAACGAAGCTCCACATTCAACTGAGCCACCATCATAGTCCCATCAGGAATAGTGCTAGTGGGCCATATCTTGTCCCCTGGGATCCCCTTTATAAGGAGCACCAGGGGATCGATCCAGGGAGACCCCTAGGAGGGATCCTCTGTTCTCTGCTCGTAGGAGAACTTCTTATTCTTCCTTTTACTCTCCTAGAGAAGGCCATGAGAGGCATAGAGAGCACAACTCAAAGAGCACCAATGTAGTTATTGTAAATGGCCAGGTCATATAAGATCTAGCTACATGAGTAGATGTTTTATCTCAATAGGAGAGCCTCAAACCTAGGTATATCGTGTGTTCCTATGTGTTCTTCTGTGTGCGGTATTTATTGCATCATCCCTCCCCGGATTCCTCTAGTGTCCATGTGGGCCCAACTTAAGTCTACCCGGGCATCTGCCATGACACAACCACGATAGTTGGCGCCCACCGTGGGGATGATTAGACGCGCTGGTTGGGTTTTCATCTGGATGGGACAAGCGAATTAGTACTTGTCTGTAACAAGACTGAACATGGTATGCGATACCAAACAATCGGATCTTGGACAAGTCATATCAAAGAAACAAATGGAATTGGACTCGACGCTTACATTTCAAACGGCATCGTCATCTTGGAATGTACAAGGATCATCATGGCATCCCGTTCCCTCTATCGATCATTGCTACGGATCATGTCTATGCCATTATTGAGCCATGAGGGGATCTACTTAAGAGTACGATGAGCTAGAGATCATCCATAAGTTGGAATCTAAGTAGAGAAGGAGAAACATGAATTGTTCCGGGGAGATCTCCGGAGTTGTTCGAAGAAATGATAAAAGGAAAGTACCGAAAGGTATTTCGGGTAAATGGCAATTTATAATATATATTTATTGTATGTTAATTGTGAATTATTATATAGTGAATAAATATTTAAATTAAATATTATTTAGCAATTTTCTGATTAGGCCAAAACCCCGGAGGGAATTTATCCTAGGAGAAAGTCACCTGGGAAAACGGAACAACAATAGAAATAGCCACAGCCGCTGGGCCAGTTTTGAACTGTCTGATACATTGGAAACATATCTATAATTTGATGTTCCAGGCTTGTTTAGTATCTACTCTTCTTTGATTTTTCTACACTTTGAGGTGTTTTTATAAGTTTTCTGGTACTAACCTATTAACAAGATGCCACAGTGTCAGTTGCATGTTTTCTTCTGTTTTTGGTTCCAGAAAGGCAGAACATCAATATTCTCCGAATTGGACGGGACAAAAGCCAAAGTGAATATTTTACCGTGGGAAACACGGAGACAAAAGACGAGACGGAGGAGGGCCTCGAGGGGGCCACACCCCCTGGCCGCACGGCCAGGCCTGGCCCACGCCTAGGGCGGGTGCAACCGCCTTGGGCACCCCCTCGGCCTCCCTCTTCGCCTATAAGAAGCCCCCGATACCTAAACCCTAAGTACCTGATCAATATTCCATGAAACAGTCTGTATCCACCGCCACCATCGTCCCTAGATCAGGTGGGATCTGAAGCTCTTCCCGGCACCTTGCCGGATGGGAGATCATCTCGAAGGCCTTCTTCTTCATCATGCCAGCCTCCGGTATGAAGCGTGAGTAGTTCAACCTTGGACTACGGGTCCATGTAGTAGCTAGATGGTTGTATGTCCTCCTTTGTGCTTTCATGTCTAGATCTTGTGAGCTTCGTTCATGATCAAGATCTCATCTATTTGTAATCATGCATGTTGTGTTTGCGGGGATCCGGTGGATATTGAGATTACTATGTCAGATTGATTAATGTTTTTTGTCTTATTGATTCTATCATGTCTATGTTTTGTGTGATCTTGCATGCTCTCCGTTGTTAGTAGCTATCTTGGCCAAGTAGTTGCTAGTGACTCCAAGAGGGGGTATTTATGCTCGATAGTGGGTTCATGCCTCTATTTAATCTAAGGGAAGTGACGGAAATCTCTAAGGTTGTAGATGTGTTGTTGCCACTTGGGAGAAAACAATGGTATCTTGTTCATGGAACTAGTGGATTGTTTAACTTACACACTTTTCTTAAAGTAGTTGTCTGTTGCTTGCAACTTAATACTGGAGGGGGTTCGGATGATAATCCAAAGGTGGAATTCTAGTCGTAGATGCAATTGGATGGCGGTATATGTATCTTGTTGTATTGCCCAATTGAATCTCATAGGATCATGATGTCTAGTATTGCATTGTTATGCCTTGCTCAGTCCTGTCAATTGCCCTGCTGTAATTTGTTTACCCAGCATGCCATGTTTGTTTATCTAAGGATAACACCTCTAGTGAACTATGGACCCCGGTCCAATCTTTACCATTGATACATCTTCCACTGTTATTGTTTACTTGTTGCAAACCATGATTACCTTCTACACCATACAGCTAATCCTTTGTTACAGCAAACCGGTGAGATGGACAACCTCATTGTTCGTTGAGGAAAAGTCTTGAGTTTGTGTTGTGCAGGTCTCCAAGTTGCTAGCAACACCTTTAAGTCGTTTCCTTCCTCCTACTGGTTCGATAGCCTCGGTTTATTACTGAGGGAAAACTTGCTGATGTTCTCATCATACCTTCCTCTTGCGGTCTCCCAACGGAGTGTTCACACACTGATCAAGCCTTTTTCTGGCGTCGTTTCTTGGGAGGCTAAGGACGTCTTCACAAGGGGAGTTCTTCACAAACTTTCTCTTTACTTTGTTTTGTTTTGCTTAGTTTCTTTTGCTTGGTTTTGTTTGCCTCTTTTTATCAAAAACTAAAAAAAAATTAGTTTTGTTTGGTTTACCTTCTCTTATCAAAAACAAAAAAATAGTTCCTAATCTAGTTGCTTGTCTGTTATTGCCTTGCTTTGTCATGCTTTCTATCAATGGATGGTTTCTTTGAAACTAGTTCTTATTGGCAAGTTGGGTTCACGGAAGAACAAAACTAATTTTATAAGGAACACCGTTTTTCACAAAAAGGGAAACACTTATGGGAACAAATTGATTAATTGAATACTATTGCTAGAAAGGTGTGCTCTACTTATAATGTTACTTATTGCTTTGATAAATCTTGCTGCTTTAGGAGATATAAACACCTACCTTTTCAATGTGAGTATAATGATAATGTTACCATATCTTCTTATGTTAAAGGAAATTATGATTTTTCTGATGTGGAACAAATTGAAGAATTTATTGCTTTCAAGGGTGCATTTGAACTTGCCAGTTTGCTTGAAAATACTGATGATGCACCTTATGACTATGAGGTTTATGAGATACTAAAATTTTGCTTTGATAATTACAAAGAATAAAATGGCTACATTCTTAAATATTTTAATAAGTGCTTTCCACAAACGGAAGAGACTAATGCTTTGCAGGAGCCTATGGAAGAAGAAATTGTTGAACCTGAAAGCTCATTAGATGAAAAAGAGGTGGAGAGTGATGATCAAAAGGAGGAAGAATGGATCAACCCATGCCTACCTTCTAATGAGAGTAACTCTTTACCTCTTACATTATTTGATTGTCCCCTATGCTTACCAAAGGAGGATGAATGTTATGTTCCTGTGGATTCTTTTGAAATATCTGCTATGGGTAAAACTTGTGATAATAGTTATGCTCATGTTATCTATGATAATCCTATATTTGTGCCTAACTTCGAAATGCATGGTACTAAAGAGTTTTGCTTAGAAAATGTTTATGATAAAGCTCTAGACGATGGTCCTATATTGAATGATCAGTCACATTGTTATAAAATTGTTAAAAGTGGGTTTTAAAGGTTTAATCCCACTATTTTTGAGCTTGATAGAGATTATGTGTTTGTAGATGATGAAAATTCTGCTTTATGTGATAGTTATATTGTTGAGTTTATTCATGAGGCCACTGAAAATTATTATGAGAGAGGAAAATATGGTTGTAGAAGTTTTCATGGTACTGAAACACCTCTCTATGCGCTGAAAGTTTTGAAGTTACTCTTGTTTTATCTTCCTATGCATGTCACTTTGTTTTTTGTGAATTTATTTGTGTACAAGATTCCTATACATAGGAATTGGGTTAGACTTAAATCTGTTTTGAATTTGCTTCTTGATGCTCTCTTTTACTTCAATTTATATTTCTTTTGAGAGCATCTTCTCAAACTATCGTGCCTAACTTAAAGGCGTTAAAGACAAGTACTTGTTGGGAGATAACCCAAAAGTTTTTTTTGAGTATTGGAAATTATTAATTCAGTAATTACCTCTCCTTATCCTTTTTATTTTCTTTTTGTGCCAAGAATTACCTCTAATGAGAGGGAAGTAAGATTTGGGGAGTTGATGTCCCGAAACAGATTTTTGTGCTCCACCATACAAATTCGTGAGGAATAACTGTAAGTAGGATTGAGCTGATAATTTACGAATAAATCCCCTAGTATATTATATAAATTTCGTTAGTTTAACACTTTTTTATTTGAGCAACATAAGATCTTCGAAAAAATCGGTTTCTACCTGCTAGTCTGTTTTGACAGATTTCTGCTATTATTTGTATTTGCTTCTTATTGATTCCTTTTTGGGTTCTTTTTGGGAAATTGATCTTTTTGAGAGAATTGCTACAGTAGATTGTGTTTTTATTGAAAGTTTTGCTGTTCTAAAGCTAAACCCAAGGGTCTATTATCGTTTGAATACACTAATGTTGCTAATGAAGATTTTGTGAAGTTTTGTATGAAGGAAAATTTTCAGGTGTAGAGAGAGAATGAAGTAATGAGATGAAGAATGGACAAAATATCAAGCTTGGGGATGCCACCCAGGTGTCACCCCAAGAAATATTCAAGAGGTACAAGCATCAAATCTTTGGGATGCCCAAGGCATCCCCTTCTTCATCAATAAAAAGCTTAGGTCTTTCTAGACACTTCGTTTTTATTGTTTCATGCACTGTTGTGTTGTTCTTGGAGCGTCTTAATTTTCGTTTACTTTGCTTAGTTTGCTTGAATTAAGTAGTTTGTACCCCCGTTCTTGCAGTGTTGTTTCAAATAAGTTGATTGGTGTTGGAGAGGAGTAGAAAGTTCTTTCTTGAATAGTGCAAGAGGAGCTTGCTTTGACTGTGACTTAGACTATCATGTCAGGCTAGGTGTTGTATTGACCTTATGCTTAGTGATTATTTTGGTAGCATGACTTGTTCCAAAAAATTGGGATTTCTTAGTGTGCCTTGAAGGAATCATGCATTGTTTTAGCATACAAAAGCATAGTATTGTGGTATTCTGGTTTGATGGTTTGTTTGGGTTGACTTAGCACATGCTCACACCATGTTATGACTGTGAACAAGTCACCATAGCCTCTATGATCATTTAGTCCTTGACTTGTAGTACCACTCTATGATTTTATTAGTAATGTTTTGTCGCTCTGCATGATTGTGGTCATTATTGCACTCTTTATTGGTCGCTCCCAGTCTTTTGCTAGCCTCCACTTGTATGAGTAAGCTATACTCATGCATCCAACTCCCAAGAAACCAAGTAATTCCAAAGTGTCCACTATAAACTCCTATGCATGGTGCGTTACACCATTCCAAGTATATTCTTGTTTTCATCTTTCTTCCAATTAAAAAGTATTTTGTTATGTGAAAACTTAGTGATTAAAGCTCTCACAAACATGATGGCACACTTTATATTTCTTGCCCCTGATAAACTTGAACCATTATGTCATCTATGTTGTATATTCTTGAACTTATACGTTGGAATTAGCAGAACCGTGCTGTCACGGGGAACGCTTTCAACATTGCACCTGTACTTTGTACACAGTTGATATCATGCTCTTTTATCTATGGATGTCGTCGGTGTGAAATAAAAGGGGAGATATTAAGTCCATGGAGTTATGTATGTGTGTTAGAGAAACGCCTGGGCCACTAGCCTAAGCCATGCCTAATCATGGTGGAAACTTGCAGCATCACCATAGTGATATCTATGAAGCAATCTTCTTATAAAAAAGAGATATATTGAGAAAAGAGGAAACAGAGAAAAAAGCACCATATTCCCATGGTAAATAAGAAGATTGCTGAGATGCTCATTGTCTACTTGCCTTGTCATTTTGGTTATGGGATAGCTCCTATACCATGTGCAAGGGGTACCCTGTTGGCGGTTCTCTATGATACACATGTACTTACTATGACAAGAACTTACATGTGACTAAAATTGAGTAGCATGAGGAGTGGCCCTCGTATTCAAGGGACATGAGATTGCCAACTTATACTTTGTCAAGCATATACTCCATAGTTTGTTCACTTTAACCTTAATCACTTCAACATGCTTATGATAGGGGAAATGAGGGATAAAAGCTAACAAGTACCATAATTTTTGGAAGCTCTTTTTGAGACTTGAAATCCCTGCTTCCCTTTATGAAGGGCCTTTCTTCCACCATTACGTTGATTCTCCACCTGTTAAGAGAGCATAGTTGCCATTCTTAGTTCTATGTGCATTATCCCAAAACTTATTGATTGATGCATATTGTTGTTATTACTTGTTCTTGTGCTATTTGTATCTAGTCACTATTATGAACTTTGAAGGTGTCCTATGCATCTATTTGCTACTCTATGAGGTACAAGCTGATTGCCACTATGCCATGTTTTCTGTATGTGAAACAAACAAATGTTTATCAATGCATGTTATTCATGTTAAAGGGATGCCCATGGGTGGGATTAAACACACAATTGGAGAAGTCCTTTGGTTGACTTTCACCCTCTCTCTATCTTGTGACTGTGGCCCATGTAAGGATCGCGTGAACAAGGCTTCTCTACAGGCACCATTGTGCTGCGGGGATTCCGAAGCCGGAGATCTACTTCCACACTCCCGGTGAGATCGAGGAGACGGAGGTCTCATCATACACTTGGGGCACTTTGGATGTCGTGAGCCAGACTGCTACACTGTGATGGAGCAAGCGGTGACCTGCGAGGAGCTTCACGACCTTAAAGTCGGCTACAAGCACAACTACTTCAACCAAGTTATTATAGGAATGTTAACCGCTCTCGGAATACAAGGGTATGTATCCGAAACCTCTCGGCCATTACTGCATTACTAGCAGATAGACCTTGGGCATTAGGGGATGCCTGATACTTCAGAAACGTATCTATAGTTTTTGATGTTCCATGCTTGTTTTAGTATCTACTTTGCTTTGATTTGTCTACACTTTGAGGTGTTTTATATGTTTTCTAGTACTAACCTATTAACAAGATGCCACAGTGCCAGTTGCATGTTTTCTTCTGTTTTTGGTTCCAAAAAGGCAGAAAATCAATATTCTCGGAATTGGACGGGACAAAATCCAAAGTCAATATTTTACCGTGGGGAACACGGAGCCAGAAGACAAGACGGAGGAGGGCCTCGAGGGGGCCACACCCCTGGCCGCACTACCAGGCCTGACCTGCGCCCGGGGGGGTGCAGCCGCCTCGGGCACCCCCTCGGCCTCCCTCTTCGCCTATAAGAAGCCCTCGATGCCAACCCTAAGTACCCGATCAATATTCCACGAAACCGTCTGTAGCCGCTGCCACCATCGTCCCTAGATCGGGGGTGATCTAAAGCTCTTCTCGGCACCCTGCCGGAGGGGAGATCATCCATGAGGCCTTCTTCTTCATCATGCCAGCTCCGGTATGCATCGTGAGTAGTTCCACCTTGGACTACGGGTCCATGTAGTAGCTAGATGGTTATATCTCCTCCTTTGTGCTTTCATGTCTAGACCTTGTGAGCTCCGTTCATGATCAAGATTTCATGTATTTCTAATCTTGCATGTTGTGTCTGCGGGGATCGGATGGATATTGAGATTACTATGTCAGATTGATTAATGGTTTTGTCTTATTGATTCTATCATGTCCGTGTTGTTTGTAATCTTGCATGCTCTCCGTTGTTAGTAGCTATCTTGGGCAAGTTGTTGCTAGTGACTCCAAGATGGGGTATTTATGCTCGATAGTGGGTTCATGCCTCTATTTAATCTAAGGGAAGTGACGGAAATCTCTAAGGTTGTAGATGTGTTGTTGCCACTAGGGAGAAAACAACGGTGTCTTGTTCATGGAACATGTGGATTGTTTACCTTACACACTTTGCTTAAAGCAGTTGTCTGTTGCTTGCAACTTAATACTGGAGGGGGTTCGGATGATAACCCAATGGTGGACTTATAGTCATAGATGCAGTTGGATGGCGGTCTATGTATCTTGTTGTATTTCCCAATCGAATAACATAGGATCATGATGTCTAGTATTACATTGTTATGCCTTGCTCAGTCCTGTCAATTGCCCTGCTGTAATTTGTTTACCCAGCATGCCATGTTTGTTTATCTAAGGAGAACACCTCTAGTGAACTATGGACCCCGGTCCAATATTTACCATTGATACATCTTCCACTGTTACTGTTTACTTGTTGCAAACCACCATTACCTTCCACACCATACAGTTAATCCTTTGTTACAGCAAACCGGTGAGATTTACAACCTCACTGTTCATTGGGGCAAAGTCTTGAGTTTGTGTTGTGCAAGTCTCCAAGTTTCTAGCAACACCTTTGAGTCGTTTCCTTCCTCCTACTGGTTCGATAATCTCGGTTTCTTACTAAGGGAAAACTTGTTGTTGTGCTCAGCATACCTTCCTCTTGGGGTATCCCAACGAAGTGTTCACGCACTCATCACTGTCCTAGGAAGGAGGGCGGGGGAGCAAAGCACCACACGGGGGCGGCACTTAGTCGCTACTGCAGCGCGCTAGGACACGGAGTGCTGCGCCGACCCACCCAGCCAGCGAGCAGCCACTGTGGGTCCGCCTTCCGCGATGGGCCTGGGCAGTCGAAGCTGGCCCACCCGGTCAGCCGCTGTGGGCTGTTCCATCGCGCGCTGGGCTAGGCCGTGGGTGGCGCACCGGCCCACCCAGCCACTAGCCAGGTGCTAGCTGCAGCCCCACGAGCTGGGCCACGGTGGCGCGTATGGCCCACCCGACTTTGGCTGCTAGGAGATGCTGTGGTGATTTGGGCTGCGGCTTTTGAGCCCATCAGGATGCACATTTTTCCTGTGTTTTCTTTGACAAAAATTAGTCCCACATGGCTAAGCTTTTGAGAAAAGCACGCCTCCCTTTGCTTATATAAAAGGATTCCCATGGGTGGGATTGAACACACAATTGGAGAAGTCCTTTGGTTGACTTTCTCCCCCTCTCTCTCTACCTTGTGATTGTGGCCCATGTAAGGGTCGCGCGAACAAGGCTTCTCTGCAGGCACCATTGCGTTGCAGGGATTCCGAAGCCGGAGATCTACTTTCGCACTACCGGTGAGATCGAGGAGACGGAGGTCTCATCATACTCTTGGGGCACTTTGGATGTCGTGAGCCAGACTGCTACACGGTGATGGAGCAAGCAGTGACCTGCGAGGAGCTTCACGACCTTAAAGTCGGCTACAAGCACAACTACTTCAACCAAGTTATTATAGGTATGTTAACCGCTCTCGGAATACAAGGGTATGTATCCGAAACCTCTCGCCCATTACTGTATTACTAATAGATAGACCTTGGGCATTAGGGTGATCTGACGTAAGATTTTTTTTGTTTTCTGCACTGGAACCCCAACAGTGGTATCAGAGCTGATCTATGCATAGTAGTGCTGTACGGAAAGTACACACATGTGTTATGTGGGAATTGATGCCATAGTTGTTACCCTCCCACGTGTACTTGTTTATATCGCGGTATTGTTTGATGAAGCGGCCCAGACCAACCTTACGCGTACTCCTACATGAGACTGGTTCCACGCTCGACATAGGGCTTGTTCCGTATAATGGCTAGCGAGTGTCTGTCTCTCTTACAATAGTTGATATAGCATTTACAATGGAGGGCCCTAAAGGGGTGTAGTAGAGACAACTATATGGATCCATGTTGTGGTTAGAAATTCGTAGATTAGAAACAGTTCTATAATGAACGTCTAATTTTATTTTGTAGGAGGGCATGTGATTTGATATGGTCATGGTCATTATGAAGGTAAAGTAGTTTACTTTTATGTTACTAAGTTGTGTAGTAATAAGTCATCGTTCCGATGGACGACCTAATGGTGGCGCCTTGGACTTGGTGTCAAACTGGTGGAAAGGTGGAGATCATACCAGAGCGCTCGATGGAGATCAAGGCGCAATTAGGACCGTATCATATCACAAATATACATGTGATGTTGATACCTGTTTTACATCATATTGTGTTCTAGTATTAGATACTCAATGGTAGCATATTAGAGAAGATGATCCCTATTAATTCCAATGATAGTGTTCCCCTTGTGTGTGCACCACCAAGAAAGTTTTCCGGTATGAGGCAGGCTATGATGATCGGGTGTCAGACACACGTGTGTTCGCATACAGTGGGTGCAAGCATTGCACTTCAATACACACAATTTTGAATTGGTGAGCCTAGCATATGCAGACATGGCCTCAAAACACAAGAGATCGAAAGATCGACCATAAGTCACATGGATGATGTGATTAACATTGGAGAATGTCTATCTTTGAAGCTATGTTGCTGGCCATGACGATTGGGGCTTGCATAGTGAATTGGGATTGTGTGATCGCTAAAATCGTCCAGGGGATGACAATTTTAGTGGGAGATCAATTATGAATTGAACTCATATTGTGAACTAAGTCTAGATGTCTATTTGCAAATATCATAGTAGATCATGCCCTATCCAATTGAGCTCCTTTGTGACCATGAGAAATTTATTGCCTGATATGGAACTTAGAAAAAGGGTCCAACTTCATAGATTAATACCCACGCCCGAGGGATATCCTCGTAATAAGATGATCTTCGCTTCTTGATACAATGTCTAATAGGAGATAGTCCGATGACTCCACAATTTTTGTGTTTTCTCCATTGTCATCCAATAGGTCATTCTCCATTTGATGGAGAGTTGGGCTACAATTTTGTATTCTGCAAAATTAGGCACATAAAATATGAGCCGTTGGATGAGTTTTCTTCCGTGATGGATGAAAATAGAATATTTTGAGAATCACTTAGCAATCTTGCATTAAATTTAAGAAATCTCAGAAGGGCTTGATTGCAATGGAGGTCATAGATGAAAAAAGGTATATGCCAGATATACAAAGTTATAAATGTATTTCTTACAAAACTCGTAGCAGTTTACAAAGTATTGGATACTTGTTCCGTTTTGTGAAAAATAGGATGGTTTTCTTGAGAATTGCTTGAATTGAGGCAATGTGGTTTGATGACGACAAGAAAACTAGTTGATGGCCAAAATCACTCCTTCCCTCAAATTTTATCATTTAGATTAGTGGACTTGAATAAAATTTTGTAATCCTTGTTTGTGTGTCTTACTTTTAGAGAGACGAGTATTCATATGAATAAGTTACAATCCAGTTATACTGTTCTGATGAGTAATACCTTTATGGTCACATTATGATTATAAATGAGTCATTATCATCACTATGTTAATGATAACATGTTAAGCATTTATAAAGGATTAGAATGCTAAAAGATGTCCAAACGTTAATAATGAACTGACACTATTGTTTAAGTCATGATGGTTATTGCATGTTTTTCACTTAGATGAAAATTGGGGTCTTGGATATTTGATCTAGAGACTGTATAAAACCATGCCTCGTTTGACAAAATGACTAAAAATACGCATTCTAAAACGGTGATATGCGAAGAAATGTTGAATTTTATACATAGTGATGTATCGTATTTTCAACAAATAGTGGAAATCATTATTGCATTGTGGACTTAAGTGACTAAGTGTATTTACTTAATGCAACAGAAGTTTTGAAATGATTTGAATTGTTCAAATGAGTTCAAAGCAAAGTTGGATATGAAATTAATATAAATACAAAGTCTCTTTGATTTGATCAATATGACTAAAGATGTTTCACAAATTATGATAATTGGAGAAAATCAAGGTGTTGAAATGTCTAAACATCATAATCATATTGTATTAGGTACATGTGGTCTAATATTATCTCTTATTGGGGTTATAGTTATCGTTTAGAGTTAAAGATAGAAATAAGAAAACACTCATTTGAAGTACATAGGAACATCTAAAAGATTCGTGGAAACAACACCATAAGAGTTGTGGCATGTTCAAGTTTCTAGAGGTTTCCATAATTCGAAATCATGGCGAATAAACAAGTCTTTGTAGCATATTCCTAGGAAACTATGAATACATGTTCCACAAAGGGAAAACCTGCTGTTGTCCTAAGGTTTGATGTGTCTTAATAAATATACAGGTGGAAGAAAGTAAAAGATGGAAACAAGGTATTTGACCTTACCTCATGATTGTTGAGTGGCATAGCAAATTTGTTTCGTGAAACCAAACTCTACAAATAGAGGAGAAACTAATGATAATGATCATAAAGTTTCAGCGAATACTTTTAATAAAGAAAGTAGGATTCAACGATATATTCTACAAGTGACATAGCCCGACCTAAGGTTGTTACCACATCAAGGTCTCCAACTTATGCCAAGTCGTCATGGACTCCAAAGGTGAATCCTATCCTCTTTGAGATACCACTTCCTACCCTATTGAACGGTATACTACTTCATACTCCATCCTATGACTAGGATATGTTCACACCGACAAGTATGAAGACAAGGGAGGAAGCCCGAGGACTCACACCCAACAAGACAGAGGCTTAGAAGAGGAGACGGAAGAAGCTCCAGCTCAATCCGGTGCTTGAACCAGCGAACCGAATCCACCACCAAAATCTCCAATGACAACACCAGTGAACCGGAACCACCACCGAAATTCCCGCCACCAAAATCGACAGACTGTACATCCCACTAGAAACGCCCTCTGTCTAGCATCTCGGCACAGGACCGGAATAACCGGCGATGGTCGGAACTTCTGGCACTGGATCCGGCGCCACCAGACTTACTGCTAGAATCCCCCGTCTAAGCATGGATCTGGGTTTAATGCCCTGAAATATTCCCTTTACTAACCTTTTTGCCTAGTTTATCCCAAAACTACCCCCTTGTTTAGTGGCTGGCCTATAGTAGATCCACCACCCCTCATGTATCCCTTAGGCATAGATGATAGACTAGAAACCCCCCCACAGGATTATTTCTAGTTTTGCCTCATCCCCTTACAAGGGGACCGACTATCGTCACCAATGTCGATTGGGCTTTGCATCACACATCCATCATTGTACAAGGCCTTGGAGTCGGTATCTCTTCTCCAAGCTATCAAGACCCTCCCCAAGGTGTTCTTCCCTCTACGATGTGGATTTGAGGGAGCATGTTGAACGATCTTTCCTTGCGAGGATTCTATCGGACCGGTGGCCGCCGTTCGGGAGCAATCGGTCTTGTATGGTGTGAGTTTTGCGTGTGTTCATCGTGTTCTTCGCGAGGTGTGTGTTCGCTTCCAGTCCCTTCTCCCTTTCCTCTTGCTTTCCCATCGACTATACCACGAGATCCGTGAAGATCGGTCCACCCAAGAGGTTAACCCCTATCATATGGTATCAACAACTTTTGGTTGCCACAGATTCCTCATCGATTTGGTCTTTTCCCCATAAATTCAAAAATTCCACCAAAAATAGCCCCAATTTGTGTTTTGGATCGATCTGTGATTTGAATGAGTTTTGGTAGGTTTTGATCTGTGAATTACTTGCTAAACTTGTTGATCTGCCTTCCTGTAACACTCCAGCATTTAGGAACCAATGAGGGGTAGAAATAAGAATCTGAGCATGTGCATGCATTCATCTATAAAATTTGGGTAACTTTTTAGCCAAACAAAAACCTAAAGTGATCAGAGTTTCTTTCACTATTTAGAGGTAGGAATAGCTCTTTATAGTGATTGTTATAAATTTTGACATGACCTTTAGACATTAATGTGTTTTTTGGGGGGGGGGGATATTTTGAATTCAAATTTGAAATTTAAATCAATTGGAAAATATTTGAAAATTAGAACTTAGAAATATTAAGTTGTTTTCCAAAATGATTTATTAACATTATTAGATTATATTAAAGATATATTAAACAATAATAATAATTTAAGACAAAGAAATTTAAATAAGAAATGAATTCTTATTTATTTTCCTTATTCTATAATAAGATTACAAAGTAAGAATGATATAAAAAATAAAGGAACACATTATAGTAAGTGAATTACAATAAAAAAGGAAATTTTATTAAATTATAAGAATATTATTACAAGATTCTTTACAAAAAGAATAAAAATAAGATTACAAAAATCTATAAAATCTATCTATTCCTATACTACATCTTGAGCATCCAGGTCTTGTTCCTGTAAATAAGAAAAACAACTAAAAGGGAAAATAAAGGGTTAGTTAGATATTTTACTATCAGTGGTGAACATTGAGGTGCACTGTTCATATTACATCATTGAGTAATTAAAAGAGGCAAGTTCACCAATGAGCAATATCTGTTCTTTCAAATCAAATAAGCCTCAGAACAAAATCATCAGCAAAGTAAAGGGGAAAGTTTCACTACGAGAGTAAATTGTAAAAGGATAAGAAGTGAAATCGATTCACTTGATCTGATCCACAACCAACCCAAGCAGCAAGGCAGCTTAGTCATCTAAATGCATGTAATGCGCTGTCCAAAAAACAGAAGCAGTACAAGCACTCAAGGGAGAGCACCCTGCCATAACACAGCCACAAGGGAGTTCATTTTATATTCTCAAGCACACTGCAAGAACCACTGAATCTGCCAACTTCTCAAACAAATCCCAAGCCAAGGTACATCATAGATCATCCAACCATCCACAAGATGGTGACATAAGGAGGTGGTGGATCAGGTGGATAGCAAGGTCAAGTACAAAATCACACGAGCTAGGAGGAGCAGGAATAGCACCAGGAGGTGCAGAGCTAACAAGATCAAACCAACAGGAACAAGTCAGCAAGATCATCCTAGTAAGATCAACTAGCACCACAACATCATCATCAACAACCAAGTTGTGTGGTGAGTACACATAAAACCATCACATGATTAATCCATCTTAGATTATCAGAGCATGCCTTGTTTTATATGAATATTCTTAGAAAAACACCCAAGTGGGGTGTATCCACCACAGAAGTAATTTAAATGAATGCCAAGGACGAATCTTTGCAAATAACACCAAGATCTCAGCATGTGCATCATTCATCTTGGGTATAAATCTATATTTCTATATCAAAATATACCAGCAGCCTTAGATCAAGATTTCTGGGCACATATTTTAAAGAGTAGCACCTCAGAAATCAATATATCTTAAGGATTCATATTAAAAAGTGAGGATGCCAAATCATTTTCTTAAAGAATTCAAGAATCAGTAGTTGCTACTAGATATCAAGACACATCTATGAGGGACAGCAGGTGAAAACTTAGTTTCTACCTAGTTATGCCTTAGACCAACATCACAGGCCAAAGGGAAATCATTAGCATCCTAGCATAATAAATCCAGCAGAAGATTTCAATCCATTTTAGCCTAAGCCACACTAGGATACATGTAGAAATTAGCTCAGTATTAGAATGGACACTTGTGTACCATTCCAAAGGTGTCACAAGTATATATTCTACACCAAGCAAATCATACACTTAGATTTCATCAGTAAACCTACAGTAAAATACTCAATCATTTTCCTGGAATGAATAATAAGGAATCATAATCACATTTACACAATCTATCATAATCAGAGAATCATAGGAGTATCATATCAACTCCAATCTGAACATATCAACACAAGCCAGTGTATAAAAATTTGATGAACAATTACCGACAGTACTACTGTCAGTGCTAAGAACATTAATCAGTAGTGAAATTCAACACACTGGAATCACTAGACAACATCTTAGCACAGTATCACCATCACCAGTACTCATAAATGATTTACTATTCTCAATAATCAACACAGAGGGATGAACCCTAATCAAACCGATGAACCCTAATTAGGGCTTGCTCACTAGAAGCACACAGAGGCTATCAAGAGAGTCAGAGGACAAAGAAAAAGAGGGGAGAGACAAAAGAACTTACCAGTGGTCCTCGCTGACGATTATAAGAGGAAGAAGAAGGGCCGATGAGCACACACGATGGCATGGGGAGCACCTGAGGGTGCTACAACTTGTGCTAAGCCATGGCGGCGGACACAGCCACACCAGCGATCCAGTAGCACCATAGAGACACCAGGAACACAACACAACACCACAGGAGCGTCAGAGAGGTAAATATGCGACAATCACCAAACCCTAGGGTTCGAGGCGAAGTCAGTGTAACACCCCAATTTTAGTTAATCCATAATTAGGGTTTGTTTGTGCATCATGAGCATCATGTCTAAAATCTAGCTTTTCCCTCTCTCTATTTGAAAACCATTCAAATGTTTTTGTATTTTGAAAAGTACCAAAATTGTGGAGCCCAAATGGATTACAAGGGCCCTGCAATATTTTCCATATTTTACAAATCCTCTAGTAATTTTGAAATGCCAAAAACATATTTGGAAATGGTTTGCAAAGGAGAGAAATCAAAACAAAAAAAGAAAAAGATTTTGCAAAATAAAAAGAGAGGAAGAGATCACCTAGGCCACGCAGCCCAATTCCTTCCTCTCCCCTGTAACCTTTCGTTCGGCCCATCCTTGGCCTAGTTAGCCTGCCAGTAGCTCGTACCGCTTCGACCATCCTGTCGGTCGTCTTCTTCCTCCCGACGGTGAAGCAGTTGTGTGTCGCAGCGGATGCCATCGCCTTGCCGCCGTGCGTCGTGATACTCGCCATTGCTCTGGACACCTACAAGACCCCTGACGCTGCCGAGAACCCTAGCTGAGCCCCAGTTTGATAGTTCCTGTCCCCTCCCGCTTCCAGGCTGCAAGAACCCTAACCCTATCCTTTGACCTCGCCGGTGCCCCGCTGCTCCCGGCCTCCAATCAGCCAGCTGAGGCCACCGCTGATACCCACTCGCTCGGCTCGTTCATCCTAGCCCTCTCTCGCTCGCACGCGCGCCCCCAAATGGCGGAATTGACACCTCAGTCTGCCGCTAGTCGACATTGCTCACTGTCGAATGAATCTTCGCCTCGCCTCCCTGAACCTTCTGCTAGCTTCCCGGTGAGTTTGCGGTCCTCATGGATCCTCTACTTCGCTCCCTATCGCTCCCAGTCGCCTCCACAGCGGTCACCGTCTGTCGCCGCCGCAGAAGCTTGTCACCGGCGTGGCTCCGATTACCTTTTTCGAGCGACGCGGCCACTAGATGGTTCAGCGTGAGCCGCTACGTCGAACGCCCCTGCTCTCGTAGTCCCACGCTCCCCCAATCCTTCGCCCCACGCTCGATCTATGAGCAATGGAGAAGCTGACGTCATGCTGACACCATAATACCTTCTCTTTTGTTTTAATGTTTTCTGGAAATAATAAACCCCTGTGGGCCTAGTCTGACAGATATTTAATAAATTTGGAAAATGATTTCTAAAATTAATAAAACCATGAAATGTGGGTCCAGGTTGGAAAATATTTCTATATATTCCAAAAATGTTTTATAATTACCTAAAATGTTTTAAAATGGAATAAAATTGAGAAAAATGATAACTAATTCATTTTAAGTCACAAAAATATGTATAATATATAAAAATGTTCAAAAAAGAGATATACCTATCTAAGCTATAATCATGCATTGATAAGCAACTTGAATGACAAGTATAGTTAGAACAACATAGTAACCCCTCAAAGATGTTTCTAGAGTTTCCTCGAGTTAGGGTTTGCACCCCTTGGAACCCTGATTAAATGGTCGAGCATGCCTTAGGGTTACATTTTAGTACAAATTAACTTGTCATATCATCATCCTTGCTTGATCATTGCATCGATTCCATGTGTTGATTGTTTCCCTCTCTTTTAGGTGTTTGGTTCTTCTTCGGTAGAATACGATATCAAGATTGAGATCGAAGAACGAGATCAAGACCGTCTAAGTTCAAAGAACAATACTTGACCAACTATAATCAAGTGAAGTACAAGGCTTCTCAAGATCTGTTTATCTGTTATAAACTGGCAATTGAAAGCATAACCCCATCATGATATAATCCGATGATTTCTAAAGCATTTAAATTCCTGCCATGGTGCATACGATTCTACTATGGTCTTTTATCGATAGATAGAGTATCTTATCTGTTGCGTTACTCTCTTTGATCTTATATTACCTGATCCACTGCTCCTAGCATAACTAGGTTTGTCTTGTGTGCACCGCTAGAGCTTATATCTGTGTCTTGCTTAGCCATGCATAGATGTCAGTTCTAGTTCATCTAGATGATGTATCAGATGCAGAGAATATAGTATGACAGTAGAACGTGATGAAATGAGATTAGAGGTGATATGAGATTAAACATGATAAGGCTTGTATGGGATGCCACAGTGCGATGTGGTTTTTTTAGTCCCATGCTCGCCACCACTAGGAACCGAGTTCTTGCCTGTGGAACCGAGATGAGCGTACAACCACACGGGGCCTAGAAAACGTCATGAGTGACTAACTTTCCTAGTAGATTCCAACAGTCACATAGTTCAGAGTTCCATTCGACATATGCATCGAAAACCTTTTGAAAGATTTGGCGGGTGAAGGTGCATTCATAACCGGTAGGGAAGCGTGGATAGGGTTCTTGGGGTCGATGGAGCCCCTGGTAAACCAACCTAGCCTCACATCTCTAGGGACCGGCTTAGGGATTTGACCCGTTACGGTGGAACCATCCATAGGGCGTGACTCATGTTCTCGACGAAAGTAAGGTAATGGTCGTGTCTAACCACCCTCTATCGGCCTTCCAAGGAAGAGGGCCAATCATGTGTCATTAAGAGAAGGTTAGTACATGTGGGTAAAGTTGTACACCACTGCAGGGTTAAATAGTTCTGAAAACCCTTGTTCACGGTTATGAACGCTTGGTGACCGAATTCTAAGATCATAGAGAACTATAACCTAATCGTAAAACTTGGCAGATCAACGTGTTCTTAAGGATGCTTCCTCATGGGTACGAGGGGGTGATCCTAGTTCAGGTGATGATGATGTCTTGGTGGATATCAAATGATGATGATCAATTCTTTGGAGATGTCGCTCTCTTATCCCCTTTTAAAATATTCTGATTAGACGAGCTTCTTCTCCCTCTTGTTTTATAAACAAAGATGTCTTTATGCAAAACAACTCCACCAACCATAAGTCTTGCGGAGTACACCCTGTACTCACCCTTGCTTTGTTCATACTTTTGGCAGAGTAAGTGTCCCTGAAGACCAACTTCACACGACATCGACACCGACGAGTAGATTGGGGTTCCCGGCCGGCAGCCTGGAATCTATGGGCTGGGACGTCATCATTATGCTTCAGGCCTCTTAGGCCATTTGCTAAGTTTGCTATACTTAATAGCATAATTTGCCTTCCGTTGTTTTATGTTTGTGGTCAATGACCTCTACTTGGAATAATTTGGCTCTTCGCTCAATTATGAGCTTGCTATAATAATTTTTGTGTCGTAGGGTCACTATTGTGTTACCGATTCTTCACTAGATATTCTCGAGCTCAAGGTTAAGCTTATGTCAGACGGAATTCTGGGATTTGTTTATACCTGATCCCGGGGGTGTCACAGTCAGCTTGGACGGGAGAGGGGCCTAAATACATGTCGAGCTAGACCAGATGGCCGAGCGGTGTTGACTGCCCCACCATGCACCATGGCGGTGGCTGGGAAGACCCAGGGAGGCGGTAATCAAGCGGCAACGGCGTCGGAGACACCACATTGCAGCAGGTCAGGAGCGAGGAGGAAGAACGAGTGAGAGCGAGAGATAGGGGGTGCGTACTGGGCCGGTAGGGTCTAGTACCATCCTAGTGGGTGGAATTGACCAGACCAATTGGGCCAGATTGGTCCTAGTAAAACCAATGGGTTCGGCCCAAAATTTAAAACAAAAATTTAAATGAATTAGTAAAAGACCAAAATACCCCTAGGACTTAATAAGTCCTAATAAATAAATAAAAATCCTAAAAATACAAATAATATATCTATGAATTAATAAAACTACAAGCTAATTAATAAAAGTAAGAATTCTATTTTTAATTGAATAAATTTTAGGTTAATGATTTTTATAATATATATTCCTTATGGAATTTCATAAAAATAAATAAAATACCTAAAATTAAAAAAATTATTTTTATCTTTCTTAATTAGTGTAGTATTTTATAAAATACTAAATTTCTATTTAAGGAAGAGAAAACAAAATCTTCTAAATTAAAATATCTATTCTTAAAAAGAATATTAATAAAATAATAATATGAGTTAAAAATAAATAAAAATTAGTTTTTGACTGCTTTACTGATATATTATATTACAAAAGTATTAAATATAATATTTACAAAATATTAAGAATTATTCTTAAAACCATTTCCTTTATTAAGGCAATTCAAGAAAATTATATAATGGTAAAACAGACAAAGAAGATAAATAATAAATGATGCATTGCATTACTATGCATAATCATTTTTGCTTCTTTAAATATTGTACTTACCGGGCAATAATGATGTTTTATAGAAATAGAAGCTCAAGGTCAAGTACAAGCATCCGACTTCACTACCTTGCAATCACAAGGCAAGTTCATCACTTGCGCATGTCCTTTGATGAGTCTTTATCAAAGTAATTGCAAAATTGTGTGCTATCATCTATGTTTTAGAGAAAGAAAATATTATTTTCTCAAAACAAATAAATTGTTGATATCATCCTAAGTGGTGATATGGATAAGGTGAGCAATGGAATTTAGGTTTCCATTTGCAATAAGATTAATCACTTAGGACTTAACAACCCATGACATCAATGATTCTAGTGCCGTATATTATGCGTTAACCATGAGATTTGGAATGGGACAGAGAAATCAGCTGTATCTTCTTCCTATCGCATGTAGCAGGATGCATAGGTCGTGGTTGTTATCCTTGTAGAGTGCATTAATTGGTAATTCGTAGAGGATATGCAGCATATGGGTGGGAACCCTCAACGTCCCACAATAGTTCTGGCATCTGAACGGTCTGTACCAACCATTTTCTATAATTCAATGTGTGGGCATGGAGTACACCAAGGAGACATGCGGGGTCATGAAGGGGGCAATGGTAGGCCTAGATCATATACTGGGACCCACATCATGGAATTGTGGACGGGAAAGTATGCCCGATTGTGCAACAAGGATTTGATCTCTCATGGGTAAAGTAACGCACCTCTGAGAGTGTAAGAACTGTAACTTGTTACTCCCTGTTCCGGGAAGGAGCTACAAACGCAGCAGGAAAGGAACTCCATGAAAGTTCTGGTCAACCTATGAAGGCTGATGGGCATAGTTTTTGATAATAATTGAAGAAATGTTTACAAAAACTTCATAGTACCAAGGACTGATAGTCTAAGGTGGTAGATAGTGCATCAAACTATTGGAATTATGCCCTAGAGGCAATAATAAAGATGTTATTATTATAATTCTTGTTCATAATAATGTTTATATTCCATGCTAGAATTGTATTAAGCGGAAACTTTAATACTTGTGTGGTTTGTGAACAACACCGTGTCCCTAGTATGCCTCTATGGACTAGCTCATTGATTAATGATGGTTAAGGTTTTCTAACCATGGACATGAGTTGTCGATTAATAATGAGATCATATCATTAGGAGAATGATATGATGGACAGACCCAAACTAAGCGAAGCAATTATATCGTGTCATCGTGTTCATCTTTGCGAAGCTTTTATCATGTCAAATATTGTATTCCTTAGACCATGAGATAATACAACTCCCTGGTACCGGAAGAAAGCTTTGAGGTCATCAAACGTCATCCTATGAGAGGGTGATCATAAAGGTGTCTCTCAGGTGATCGGAAAGTACCTGTTGGGTTGTATGTATCGAGATGGGATTTGTCCCTCCCAAGTCGGAGAGATATACTTCGGGCCCACTCGGTAATCGATATCAACACTGCTTGCAAGCATGTGGTTAAGGAGTTAATCACAAAGTGATATCGGATTACGGAACGAGTAAAGTACTTGCTGTGAACGAGATTGAACTAGGTATGACGGTACCGACGATCAAATCTCGGGCAAGTAAAATATCGCGAGACGAAGGGAATATATATATATATATATGGGATTGATTGAATCCTGGCATCGTGGTTCATCCGATATGATCATCGATGAATGTGTGGGAGTCAATATGGGTTTCCAGGCTCCGCTGTTGATTATTGATAGAAGATCATGTCTGCATATTCTCGAACCCGCAGGGTCACACACTTAACGTGTCTCGACGCTAGGATAGATTGGATAATTGGTTTATGAGTTTTTGTTCGGAGTCTCGGATGGGATCCGGGACATCACGAGAGGTTCCGGAGTGGTCCGGAGAATAAGATTCATATAAGGCAGTGCAGTTTTTGGAGTTCGGAATTGTTCCGGGTTAATCGGTATTGTACCGGAAGCTTCTAGAACCTTCCAGAAGGGGACCAACGTGGCCACACCTTCCGGGAGGGGGCATGGGCCTATGAGGGAGTGCCCTGGCCACATTGGGCCAGGGGCACAAGGCCCCATAGGGCCCAGCCGGCCAAGAGGGTTTTAAACTCGAGATAGAGTTTCTAGAAGGGGGGGGGGTTTCCTTGCCCCCCACTCCTCCTCCTTTGGGGCCGCCGGTTTGGGATTGGGGGAGGGGCTAGGGCTGCGCCCACCCCTCTATATATAGAGGGCTGGGGGCGCACCAACCCCCCACACCTTCCCCTCCAACCCTAGCCGCCCTGCTGCCCTCCTCTCTCCCTCCCGACTGTTTGTAGGCGAAGCCCTGCTGCAGAAATTCTCCACCATATACACCACGCCGTCGTGTTGTAGATCCAATCCATCTCTCCACCATACTTGCTGGACCGAGGAAGGAGGAGACGTCGAGGTGTTGCACGTGTGCATCTCACGGAGGCACCGCCACTTGTGGTGCTAGATCGGATCGGATCGCGAGGAGGAGAAGCGAGTACGACTACATCACCCACGTTCCGACGAACGTTCCGCTGTGCGAATCTTCAAGGGTATGAAGATCTAATCCAATCTCTCTCGTTGTTTGCATCTCCTAGATTAGATCTTGGCTTTCCCTCTGTTCGCATCCGTAGAAAACTTTGATTTACTATGCCACGAAACCCTACAGTGGTATCAGAGTTAGATCTATGCGTAGATGTGTTTCACGAGTAGAACGCAACATGGTTGTTGCGGGCGTTGATGTTTTCTGTTGCAAACCTCTTGTTTGTGTTCTTCTTATGACGCGGGATAGTGAGATTGAAGCGGTCCAGGCTAACCTTACGCGACGTCGTTCGCGAGACCGGCTCCGCACTTGACGTGTGGCTTGTTCCACACATGCGGCTGGTGGATGTCAGTTTCTCTCACTATAGTTGTCATGGGATTAACACCGGAGTTTGGCAACCATAATATCACCGTTGTGGCTTTCCGTAGGTAAGAATCGTTCTTAGCATCTACTCCCATAAGCCACGTAAAACATGCAACAACAAAGTAGAGGCGTCTAACTTGTTTTTGCAGGGAGTGTTTTCTGTGATATGGTATGGACCAAGATGTGATGTGTATAATGTATGCGATGATCATGTTTTGTAATGTTTCACGACTTGCATGTCGATGAGTACACAACCGGTAGGAGCCATATGGTTGTCTTTATAATTGTGTATGACCTATGTGTCAACTTCTTATGCGCCATGTAATAGTTTCACTTTATCGCTAAGTAGTTAGCAATAGTTGTAGTTGCTATTCGTGGTGGAGGAAATCATGGTGGAGTCATGGAGATCATGCCGGAACGCACAAGATGGAGATCATTGCGCGAAGATTGGCTATACCGTGTCACATAAAGTTATATGCATGTGATGTTTATCCTTTTATGTATCTTATTATGCTTAGATCGCGACGGTAGCATTATAAGATGATTCCTCACTTAAAGATCAAGATAAAAAACTGTGTTCTCCCCAAGTATGCACCGTTGCGAAAGTTCGTCGTGTCCAAGCATCACGTGATGATCGGGTGCTATAGACTCTACGCTCACATACAACGGGTGCAAGCCAGTTTTTGCACACGCGGAAATACTTGGGTCTAACTTGACGAGCCTAGGATGTACAAACATGGCCTCGGAACACATGAACCGAAAGGTTAAGCATGAGTCATATGAATGATATGATCGACACTTCGTTGTCCACCATTGAAACCACATCTCTTCTCGTGAAGATCGGATTAGGTGTGGTGAATTTGGATCGTGTTCACTAAACAACTTGAGGGATGTTGAATTTAGTGGGAGTTCATCTAGTAATTTGATTAAAAGTTGAACTAGTTATCATGAACATAGTCTAATTTGTACTTGCAAATATTGTAGATCACATGGCTAAGTCCAACTTCAACTTCAACGTTTTTGCTGAGAAGGAAAATCTTAGAAACAATGGGTCTAACTTCACCAATTGGTTCCGCAATCTAAGAATCATTCTCTCTGGCGGTCAAAAGGACTATGTCCTTGGGAAAGCGTTAGGTGACCCCCCTGCTGCAACTGCGCCGGCTGATGAGAAAACTGTCTATCAGTCGCGCAAAGATGATTATGGTGTGATTAAGAGCACCATGTTGTTTTCTATGGAACCGGAACTTCAAAATCGTTTTGAAGACTATCCCGGGCCCTTTGAGATTCTCGAAGAGCTGAAAACCATGTTTCAGACTCAGGCCTGTTCTGAGAGATATGAGATCTCTGAGAAGTTCTTTAACTGCAAGATGGAGGAAGGGTTTCCGTTAGTGAGCACGCCATTAAGATGACGGGCTACACTCAACGCCTTGAGCAACTGGAATGCACGATTCTAGAGGAGCTCAAGATTGACAGGGTTCTGCAATCACTCCCTCCCAGCTACAAAAGTTTTGTAGTGACTCACAATCAGATTGGTTCCACTGATACGATCACCGAGCTCTTCGCAAAGCTGAAGGCCGCGGAAGTGGACATCAAAAAGGATAATCATGTGTTGATGGTCAACAAGCCCACCTTTAAGAAAGGTAAGGGTGCAAAGAAGCCCTTCAAGAAGGGCGGCGGCAAGCGCGTTGCTCCTGCTGACGAGAAGCTCAAGTCTGGTCCTAAGCCGGACACTGAGTGCTTCTATTGCAAGGACAAGGGTCACTGGAAGCGCAACTGTCCGAAGTACTTAGCGGACAAGAAGGCTGGCACCATCAAAGGTATATTTGATATACATGTTATTGATGTTTTCCTTACTAGCCCTCGTTGTAGTGCCTGGGTATTTGATACCGGTTCAGTTGCTAATATTTGTAACTCGAAACAAGAGCTACGGAATAGACGGCGGCTTGCGAGGGATGAGGTGGCGATGCGCGTTGGTAACGGATCAAGAGTTTATGTGATGGCCGTCGGCACGCTCTCCTTAGTTTTACCTTCGGGATTAGTTTTAAACCTTAATAAATGTTATTATGTGCCTGCGTTGAGCATGAACATTATTTCTGGATCGTGTTTATTGCAAGACGTTTATTCATTTAAATCGGAGAATAATGGTTGTTCTATTTATATGAGTAACATATTTTATGATCATGCACCTATTGTGAATGGTTTATTTCTTCTAAATCTCGAAAGGGATGAAACACACATCCATAACATTGAGGCTAAGAGATGCAAAGTAGATAGTGATAATACTACTTATTTGTTGCACTGTCGTCTAGGTAATATTGGTGTAAAACGCATGAAGAAACTCCATTCTGATGGACTTCTGGAGTCTCTTGATTTTGAATCATTTGACACATGCGAACCATGCCTCATGGGCAAGATGATCAAAACCCCGTTCTCCGGTATGATGGAGCGAGCAACGGACTTGTTGGAAATCATACATACCGATGTATGTGGACCGATGAGTGTTTCGACGCGCGGTGGATATCACTATTTTCTCACTTTTACCGATGACTTAAGTAGATATGGGTATATCTATTTAATGAAACATAAATCTGAAACATTTGAAAAGTTCAAGGAATTTCAGAATGAAGTGGAGAACCATCATAACAGAAAGATTAAGTTTCTACGATCCGATCGTGGGGGCGAATATTTGAGTTATGATTTTCTCACGCATCTTAAAGCAAGCGGAATTGTTTCGCAACTCACGCCACCCGGAACACCACAGCGCAATGGTGTGTCTGAACGCCGGAATCGAACCCTATTAGATATGGTCCGATCAATGATGTCTCTTACTGATTTGCCGTTATCATTTTGGGGTTATGCATTAGAAGCTGCTGCATTCACTTTAAATAGCGCACCATCTAAATCCGTTGAGACGACACCGTATGAACTGTGGTTTGGTGCTAAACCTAAGTTGTCGTTTCTTAAAGTTTGGGGATGCGAAGCCTACGTCAATAAGTTGATGCCGGACAAGCTCGAACCCAAAGCGGAGAAATGCGTCTTCATAGGATACCCTAAGGAAACTATTGGGTATACCTTCTATCACAGAACCGAAGGCAAAGTGTTTGTCGCAAAGAACAGTTCCTTTCTTGAGAAGGAGTTTCTCTCGAAAGAAGTGAGTGGGAGGAAAGTAGAGCTAGACGAGGTTATTGAACCTTCTCTTGAATTGGAGAGCAGCGCAGCACCTGAAATTGTTCCAGTGCCGCCTGCACCAACAATAGAGGAAGCTAATGACAAGGATCATGAAGCTTCGGACGATGCTGCTACTGAACGTCGCAGGTCGACAAGGTCGCGTGCCCCTCCTGAGTGGTACGGCAACCCTGTCTTGACTGTCTTGTTAGTAGAAGACAGTGAACCTACGAACTATGAGGAAGCGATGATGATCCCAGACTCTGAGAAATGGCTAGAAGCCATGAAATCCGAATTGGGATCCATGAGCGAAAACCAAGTATGGACTTTGGTGGAACCTCCTAGCGACCGAAAGGCCGTTGAGTGAAAATGGATCTTCAAGAAGAAAACGGACGCGGATGGTAATGTTACCGTCTATAAAGCACGGCTTGTCGCGAAAGGTTTTCGACAAGTTCAAGGTGTTGACTACGATGAGACTTTCTCTCCCGTAGCGATGTTTAAGTCCATTCGGATTTTATTAGCAATTGCTGCGTTTCATGATTATGAAATATGGCAGATGGATGTCAAGACTGCGTTCCTCAATGGCAACATTGATGAAGAGTTGTATATGATGCAACCCGAAGGTTTTGTCGATCCTAAGGATGCTGATAAAGTATGCAAACTTCAGCGTTCCATTTATGGACTGAAGCAAGCATCTCGGAGTTGGAACCTTCATTTTGATCAAGTGATCAAGAGCTTTGGATTTGTTCCAAATTGCTATGAAGCTTGTATCTACAAGAAAGTGAATGGGAGCTCGGTGACGTTTCTGGTACTATATGTGGATGACATATTGATTATTGGAAATGACATCAACATGCTTAACGATGTGAAGAGTTATTTGAACAAGTGTTTTTCAATGGAAGACCTAGGTGAAGCTGCTTATATATTGGGCATCAAAATCTACAGAGATAGACAAAGACGCCTGATAGCTTTAAGCCAGAGTACATACCTAGACAAAGTTCTGAAAATGTTCAGAATGGATAAGGCAAAGAAAGGTTCAGTGCCTATGTTGTCAGGTAAGATATTGAGCAAGGCTCAGTGTCCAGCTATGGTAAATGATAAGGAAGCTATGAGCAAAGTGCCTTATGCCTCGGCCATAGGTTCTATCATGTATGCCATGCTGTGTACTAGACCGGATGTGTCCAATGCTCTTAGTTTGACGAGCAGGTATCAAAGTGATCCAGGAGTGGAACACTGGACAGCCGTGAAGAACATCCTAAAGTACCTAAATAGGAGTAAAGAAATGTTCTTAGTCTATGGGGGTGATGAACAGCTCGTCGTAAAAGGTTACGTTGACGCTAGTTTTGACACCGACAAGGATGATTCTAAATCTCAGACAGGATACGTGTATATTTTGAATGGAGGAGCTGTGAGCTGGAGAAGCTGCAAGCAAAGCGTGATCGCGGGATCTACAGTAGAAGTGGAATACATGGCTGCTGCAGAAGCGTCAAGTGAAGGAGTTTGGATCAGAAACTTCATCACTGAGCTTGGAGTGGTTCCAAGTGCATTGGACCCACTGGAGATATTGTGTGACAACACTGGCGCCATAGCACTCGCTAAGGAACCAAGATATCATCCAAAGACCAAGCATATCAACCGCAAGTTTCATATAATCCGAGATTATATAGCAGATGGAGATCTGAAGATTAGCAAAGTACATACAGATCTGAATGTCGCAGACCCATTGACTAAACCTCTTCCACGTGTAAAACATGATCAGCACCTCAGTGCCATGGGTGTGAGATTATTGCCAAATGTAAACTAGATTATTGACTCTAGTGCAAGTGGGAGACTGTTGGAATTATGCCCTAGAGGCAATAATAAAGATGTTATTATTATAATTCTTGTTCATAATAATGTTTATATTCCATGCTAGAATTGTATTAAGCGGAAACTTTAATACTTGTGTGGTTTGTGAACAACACCGTGTCCCTAGTATGCCTCTATGGACTAGCTCATTGATTAATGATGGTTAAGGTTTCCTAACCATGGACATGAGTTGTCGATTAATAATGAGATCATATCATTGGGAGAATGATATGATGGACAGACCCAAACTAAGCGAAGCAATTAGATCGTGTCATCGTGTTCATCTTTGCGAAGCTTTTATCATGTCAAATATTGTATTCCTTAGACCATGATATAATACAACTCCCTGGTACCGGAAGAAAGCTTTGAGGTCATCAAACGTCATCCTATGAGAGGGTGATCATAAAGGTGTCTCTCAGGTGATCGGAAAGTACCTGTTGGGTTGTATGTATCGAGATGGGATTTGTCCCTCCCAAGTCAGAGAGATATACTTCGGGCCCACTCGGTAATCGATATCAACACCGCTTGCAAGCATGTGGTTAAGGAGTTAATCACAAAGTGATATCGGATTACGGAACGAGTAAAGTACTTGCTGTGAACGAGATTGAACTAGGTATGACGGTACCAACGATCAAATCTCGGGCAAGTAAAATATCGCGAGACGAAGGGAATATATATATATGGGATTGATTGAATCCTGGCATCGTGGTTCATCCGATATGATCATCGATGAATGTGTGGGAGTCAATATGGGTTTCCAGGCCCCGCTGTTGATTATTGATAGAAGATCATGTCTGCATATTCTCGAACCCGCAGGGTCACACACTTAACGTGTCTCGACGCTAGGATAGATTGGATAATTGGTTTATGAGTTTTTGTTCGGAGTCTCGGATGGGATCCGGGACATCACGAGAGGTTCCGGAGTGGTCCGGAGAATAAGATTCATATAAGGCAGTGCAGTTTTTGGAGTTCGGAATTGTTCCGGGTTAATCGGTATTGTATCGGAAGCTTCTAGAACCTTCCGGAAGGGGACCAACGTGGCCACACCTTCCGGGAGGGGGCATGGGCCTATGAGGGAGTGCCCTGGCTGCATTGGGCCAGGGGCACAAGGCCCCATAGGGCCCAGCCTGCCAAGAGGGTTTTAAACTCGAGATAGAGCTTCTAGAAGGGGGGGTTTCCTTGCCCCCCACTCCTCCTCCTTTGGGGCCACCGGTTTGGGCTTGGGGGAGGGGCTAGGGCTGCGCCCACCCCTCTATATATAGAGGGCTGGGGGCGCACCAACCCCCCACACCTTCCCCTCCAACCCTAGCCGCCCTGCTGCCCTCCTCTCTCCCTCCCGACTGTTTGTAGGCGAAGCCCTGCTGTAGAAATTCTCCACCATATACACCACGCCGTCGTGTTGTAGTTCCAATCCGTCTCTCCACCATACTTGCTGGACCGAGGAAGGAGGAGACGTCGAGGTGCTGCACGTGTGCATCTCACGGAGGCACCGCCACTTGTGGTGCTAGATCGGATCGGATCGTGAGGAGGAGAAGCGAGTACGACTACATCACCCACGTTCCGACGAACGTTCCGCTGTGCGAATCTTCAAGGGTATGAAGATCTAATCCAATCTCTCTCGTTGTTTGCATCTCCTAGATTAGATCTTGACTTTCCCTCTGTTCGCACCCGTAGAAAATTTTGATTTACTATGCCGCGAAACCCTACACAAACTTCCCACCTTGCATATAATGAACTTGCTGGGTAACGCTGTTACTCACTCTTTCCTTTGATCCCCTGCTTAGACTTTGAGGATCCAGAAGACACTTCGATGTACGCAGCTGAAGGCCAAGAGGATGTCTACTACGAGGGTCCAGACCTGTCAGGAGGCGTGGAAGGGGTGGATTATGAGATACGCTATGGAGTGGAGGGCAACAAGTCCGAGTAGTTGCCATAATAGTTAGTAAACCAATTGAGCCGAGCAACATAAACTTTATAATAATAAGTTGTTGTGCTCAATTCGAATTTTAAGTTTGAAACCTTGAATCTTCCACTCAAACAGTATATGTTTGATTTGTAAGTTGAACCTTTTGAAGTCTCGAACTTCTGGTATTGTAATATTAATAATATGCGTATGTTTGAAATATGGACCCACAATGTTTTTTGTTGTACCACTCTGAGGGATGTGATATTTACAGAATAGTGTTTTGTGGATGTCATGTCAACGACTATAGTGTACTACACATGTAGTGGTATGCTGGGTCACCGCAGCTGGTATCAGAGCAATTTCTTTGACCTTAGGTTGGAAACCTAATAAAGGTATTACATGTAGGAGTTTATAGCAACGATAAATAATACTCTAAAAAAGTATAATGGGTGTTCAAATGAGAATATTCTGTTGTATATTTTAGTAATATAATTCTTTTTTATGATGAAATAATATAATTGGTTACTAATCAAAATATTTTGTATATAGTGTTATGGCACCAAATTTTCCAAAACAAACTTTGGTAAGGAAGGAAGAGACTCCCAATGATTATCAGGGATCATTCACGAATCAACTTTGTCAACTTTTGAGGGTTTTTAGTTGTTTAATCAATATCCCAGTGAACACCATAACCTATTAGGATGGTCGTATGATATCCAAGTATCGTGTGAGTATCCAACTTCAAATATCGAGTATGTTCCATCTGAAAGGCCATCTGTTCCACAGACTGTGCGACAGACGTCACGTCAACACGACTGGACTTCAGGCATGTATAAGGAGCATCGTGGCTACTGAAGACTTAGGTTACTTGTTGAGGAAGTAACGAGTATTGCGTATTGTAGTGTTGAGAGACTGATGTATTTAAATAAATGGAATAGCAACCACATGGGTGTGTAGTACCTATATGGTGCGGGTTTGTAAGAATGTTGTAGTAATTATGTCGCTTGTATTGAATAATATGTGAAATGCATATTTGGATCTTATTTGGATTTTGATTTCTATTGTGTGACTAGTTCTGTTCATGAAGTTGAGCTTAGAACACATGTGCATGATGTAATTATGAGTATTCACTTTATGTTGCAGGACTAGGGGGTCATGGAATCGGGTGTAGAGACCGAAGCCGAACAGCAGCGCATGGAGCGCGAGGCTAAGGAGAAAGCGGATGTAGACGCTGAAAATCAAGGAGCATTAGCACCACCACCAATGAGGCCGTTAATGGAGCATAACTTTATGCAATACATGTAGATGATGCAAGAATCCCAGAACAAATTCATGGAAGAGTTCCTGGGATGAGCTGGAAACAATACGGCACATGAAGGTGGATGAGTGAGTCTTTCTGACTTTCAGAATGCATGGCCGTTACCTTTCGCATCAGCTCCTGAACCAATGGATGCGGAGGATTGGTTAGAAGATCCCGAGAGAAATCCTAAGGCTATCGGTTCCAATGATGAGGAAAAATTGAGGTATGAAACACATCTTTTGACAGGACCTATAGCATCATGTTGGGAGAATCAGCTAGTAATGCAACCTCTAGGAAGGGAACATACGTAGGAGGAGTTCAATAAGAAATTTTGTGAGTATCATGTTCCAGAAAGTGTAATGGAGTTGAAGCGTAGGGAGCTTGAGGATCTTCAACAAGGATATATGATGGCTTAGTTGATGTGGATCATGTTGGGAACCCCAAGAGCAAGGTATGATGAGCACAACAACAAGTTTTCCCTAATTTATGGAACCAAGGTTATCAAACCATTAGGATAAAGAAACCACTTCCGAAGGTGTTGCTAGCAACGTGGAACTTGCACACAACACAACCAAAATACTTTGCCCCAACTTATCAGTGAGGTTGTCAAGCTCACTAGTTTTGCTGAAAACAAAGGATTAAACGTATAGTGTAGAAGAAAGTAATTACTTGTATTGATTGCAGAAAGTAAACAGTAAACAGTTGATAGAATATCAATGAGAAGGAATGGACCAGGGTCCACAGTTCACTAGAGGTGTTTCTCCATAAGATAAATAACAAGCTGGGTGAACAAATTACAGATAGGCAATTAACAAATAGAGAATCCATACAATGCATGTACATGACATGATGATCACTATGAGATTCACTTGAGCATGACAACATGATACATAGATCGTAATCCAACTACATCTATGATTAATAATCCACCTCCGGGATATCATTCGAACAACCTTGGGTATTAAGTTGCAGGCAATAGATAATTGCATTAAGCAAAGTGTGTAATGTAAACAATACAATTGCCCTTGGATAAAGGATTGATGTTTTCTCCCTAGTAGCAATAGCACATCTACAATCTTAGAAGTTTCTATCACTCTCCCAGATTATTTTACCATTAATAGTAGGAGGTTTCTAGCATCAACATCTCTAGTGGTGGTAATGGTACCAATTTTAGTCATATTATTATTTCTATCAATTTCATCTTCTCTTTCCCACCTAGCATGCAATTCAGCTAACATGCTAACATTTTCATCAATTCTAACTTGAATGGCATTAGTAGCTGCAAAGGGATTTTCCATAGTTTCAGGTTTAGCGGCCATTTTATTAATCAAAGAAGATTGTAGACAAAGATGAAATATTATTTTCATCATTCAAAATTTTGTCTTGCAAACCAAGGATTTCCCTATTTAAATTCTCAAGTTGACAACTAATATTTTTCAACATGGCAGATTGTTCCTCCATGGTTTTAGTGAATAATTTATTATGCTCATATTGCATTTGCATGAAGTTTTTAGTGGATCTTTCAACTTCCAAAATATTTTCTTCACTCGGTATTCTAGATTTATCAGGATAACTATTGCTATTATTAGGAGGATATGGCCTATAATTATTATTACCAAAATTATTCCTATAAGCATTGTTGCTAAAATTATTACTTCTAATGAAGTTCAGATCAACATGCTCTTCTTGGGCAACCAAAGAGTCTAAAGGAACAGTATATGGATCAATATGAGCTTTTCCACTAACAAGCATATACATAATAGTATCAATCTTATCACTCAAGGAGGATGTTTCTTCAACAGAATTTACCTTCTTACCTTGTGTAGATCTCTCAGTGTGCCATTCAGAATAATTAATCATCATATTATCTAGGAGCTTTGTTGCAGCACCCAAAGTGATGGACATAAAGGTACCTCTAGCGGCCGAATCCAATAGATTTCTTGAAGAAAAATTCAGTCCTGCATAAAAGGTTTGGATAATCATCCAAGTAGTCAGTCCATGAGTGGGGCAATTCTCCACTAAAGATTTCATTCTTTCCCAAGCTTGAGAAACATGTTCATGATCAAATTGTTTAAATTTCATTATGTCACTTCTCATGGATATAACCTTAGCAGGAGGATAATATTTTCCAATGAAATCATCTTTGCATTTAATCCAAGAATCAATAATGTTTTTAGACAAAGATAGCAACTAATCTTTAGCTCTTCCTCTTAAAGAGAATGGAAACAATTTAAGCTTAATAATATCTCCATCTACATCCTTATATTTTTGCATCTCACAAAGTTCAACAAAATTATTAAGGTGAGCAACAACATCATCAGTAATAACACCAGAAAATTGCTCTTTCATAACAAGATTTAGCAAAGAAGGTTTAATTTCATATAAATTAGCTTCAGGAGCAGGTGGAGCAATAGGTATGCAAATGAAATCATTGTTGTTTGTGCTAGTGAAGTCACACAACTTAGTGTTTTTAGGAGTAGTCATTTTTGCAAGATTAAAGCAAGCCAGAAAAAATAGCAACTAAAGTAGGAAGTAATTTTTTTTGTGTTTTTGATAAAAAGAAGCAAACCAAACATCAAAAGAAACTAAGCAAAAAAAGTAAAGAGATTGGTAGTGAGATAATCCCCTTGAAGAAATCTTCTTTCTCCTCGGCAATGGCGCCAGAAAAGCTTATGATGGCTTAGTTGATGTGGAGCCTGTTGGGAACCCCAAGAGCAAGGTATGATGAGCACAGCAACATGTTTTCCCTTAGTTATGGAACCAAGGTTATCTAACCAGTAGGAGAAAGAAACCACATTCGAAGGTGTTGCTAGCAACGTGGAACCTGCACATAACACAACCAAAATACTTTGCCCCAACTTATCAGTGAGGTTGTCAAGCTCACTGGTTTTGCTGAAAACAAACGATTAAACGTATAGTGTGGAAGAAAGTAATTGCTTGTAGTAATTGGAGAAAGTAAACAGTAAATAGTAGATGGAATATCAATGGGAAGGAATGGACTAGGGTCCACAGTTCACTAGAGGTGTTTGTCCATAAGATAAATAACATGTTGGGTGAACAAATTATAGGTGGGCAATTTACAAATAGAGAATGCATAACAATGCATGTACATGACATGATGATCACTATGAGATTCACTTGGGAATTACAACATGATACATAGAACATAATCCAATTGCATCTATGACTAATAATCTACCTCCGGGATACAATCCGAACAATCCTCGGATATTAAGTTGCAAGCAACAGATAATTCAATTAAGAAAAGTGTGTAATGTAAACAATACAATTGCCCTTGGACAAAGGATTGTTGTTTTCTCCCTAGTAGCAACAACACATCTACAATCTTAGAAGTTTCTGTCACTCTCCTAGAGTACTAGAGGCATGAACCTACTATCGAGCATAAATACTCCCTGTTGGAGTCATAGGCAAATACTTGGCTATAGTAATTACTAGCAATGGAGAGCATGCCAGATCACAAATAACATAGACATGATAGAATAATAATCAATATGACATAATACTCAATATTCATCGGATCCCAGCAAACACAACATGTAGCATTACAATAAGACGATCTTGATCATGATAGGCAGCTCATAAGATCTAAACATGATGGCACAAATAGGAGAAACAACAATCTAGCTACTGCTATTGACCTGTAGTCCAAGGATGAACTACTCGCACATCACTCCGGAGGCAGCCATGGTGATGAAGAAGGCCTCCGTGAACATGACGGTGGCGGTGTGTCAACACCCGGATTTTTAATCCCAGATGCCTGTTATGCCATATATCGCAATCCCAGGATTACCATTTTTGCGAGACATAACATAATTGGATACCATAGTACATCATCCATTATAAACCATACATAAGGTCTTACACAAATAAGGATCTCATGATCCAGTTCTTAATACAACTCAGGCAGCGGAATAACGTAATAATAAAAGTAGCGTAGGCGAAGCTCCATCTTCGGGGTCACAGGCAATGCTGACGATGGGAGATGATCCTAGTTGTCGTAACCTTACTGGGGTCCTTCGTCCTGGTACTCCTCTTTATAGTCTGTCCATGGGAATAGCAAGGGACAAACCCATGAGTACTCTTTAAGTACTCGCAAACTAATACTAACAGTTAAAGGGGTTTTTGTAGTAGGACATAACCTCTAGGGTTGTTTTGCAAAAAGCCAGATTTACCTCTACTAAGTTCAGAAGCAAGAAAGCTGGTTGAAGTTTATATCACCTAAGTGGGAACTTGATTTTCATATCACAACTCTGTCGTGGTCAAGTCAAATTCTCAATTCATTTCACAAGTCATTTTGAAAACATCTTACGGGGGAACAGTATGGCCACTCCAACTGTCCATAACCGTGGACGCGGCTATTCGAATAGTTTGAGACTCTGCAGAGATTGTACACTTTCACCACAACATTCGATACATCCGTCAGGAAAAAATCCTAAATTCACCATACTCAGTATGCGGATAATCAATCTTAACCTTTCAATTACACGCCCTAGTATAGGCACCTCTCCTGTGAGTTTGGCCTCCCAACCATGACCAACAGTCATCTTGGGTACTGCACAGGTGGACAATCGTCACAAGGTAGCCTCAGCTCAGACCTTGGCCGTGAGGGAACCCATACTAAGGTATATAAGTTTCCAGTCAATCCCTACCCAATTTTCGGGTATTGTGGTTGTACGGTAAAATTGGAATAGTATCGCATCCAGACAACCATCAGTTTTATAAAGGGCTAAGGCTCATGCCTCAACATTTTCATCATCAAAATCATCTGGTGTTCGGAAAACACATGTCAAAACATCTCAGTAGAATGACTCATCATTCTAAGGTTTTCATAACCATTTTCCACCAAGTATTCCCATCTAAAGTTGGTCAAGTTTTATGCTTAGCACTAGCATCTACAAGTGGTGGTGAGTACTAATGAGGGGTGGTAAACAAGTGGATATTTAACTAAGTACAATCTCTTTCCTTAGGATGACATCAAGATTATCTAGCTTAGGCCAAATTTAATGCTCTTTATGCAACCTTCAATTATCTTCCTAGAATCTACAAGTCACTTAAGTAGACTCTAAGTAATAGCTTTGATAAAGAAATAAAGTATAAAGCTTGCAAGTAAAACTAGGAGGGGTATCGTCAATTATGCCTAACCAAGCATGCTTAGTGCATTGCATAGGTTATCTAACTTTCATAATTGCAAGTGTTAGCTTGCTCATTCAACTAGTAGTATTAGGCTTGCCTTGTGCAGAGAAGTGGTTGAAGTTCTCCTCGGCTTCTTCTTCGTAGTATCCTCCTTCCTCCTAGTATCCTTGGTCGGTACTAGCGTCTATGAATAAATACGAGGTACACAATCACCAAACAATACTTAACTACTTTCAATCATCACACAAAAGGGTTCTATAGATGATCTAGCATCATCACTAATATTCAAGATTAAAGCATTTGTCTTATTTATTTTATTTTTAGAAAAGTAATTTCTACTCATTGAAAAACTACTTAAGATTTAATATTCTCCAACTAAAACATGGGATCATGTTGACACATGTCATCACCACATATTTCAGTACATGGAATGTGATTTAAAGTGGTGTCACAATTTAATAAGGTTTAACTTCTTATTTTAAATAAAATAAGTGACTAGAAATGCCTATGTGGCATTCTTTTATTACTTGAACATTATTTCTGTAAGTAAACCCATATGTTTTTTATATATTCTAAAACGTATGGTCAAATGTGATTTTTGAGGGTTGGAATGACACAAAAGCTATTATGGTTGAAATTTGAAAAATGTTTGAATGCAGAAAATCTTCTGCCTTTTTATTTTTACCAAGGTTGATCTATAGATCCAAATGATTTGAATCCAACGGGATTGGATTAAGCATTTCAATACCCTTCTAACAAAATTGGTTTCATGCAATTTGGTTCACTGAATCGAGCTGGGTTGATTTTTGAAACTAGGTACAGAACTATGTTTGAACTTAAAAAGAAAAAGCTAAATTCAAACGAGTGGGCTGTGCGGGAAGAGTTATTGGGCCGGCCCAGTGTCACTCTGCAGCGCGGGGCTCAACTGACAGGGGGGTCTACCGGTCAGTGGCTGATAACACGCGAAGCGGTACGGGGCGATGTGGTGCGTTGGATTAGAAGTGAGATCAACGGCTGAGGGTCATCGTCGACGATGAACAAGTCACCGGCAAGCTCGAACCCTAGCGACTCGGTGGGGGTGCATAGGGGGCATACCGAGACTCCAGTGACGACAGCGAGGCGGGCAAACGACAAAGTCGACAACGGCGAACTCAGGGGTGGTCGCGGCAGCTCCGGGGGTGGTCGAAATCAACAGCTCCCTTCTTCTCCAAAGGCGGCCTGCTCCGGCGCAATTCTGGCGAGCTACTGCTCCTCATGCTCCGGCTAAGGGATGGAATGATCAGTGAGGTGAGGGGAGTGAGATGGTGTGAAGAAATCGAGCGGGGTTCGTCTCCTTTTATATGCTCGATGGCAAGACTGAGAGGGATGGGCAGGCGACGGTGGCGACACGGCTACGAGCGGATAGAGGCATGGCCGAGGTTGGCGATCGGCGGTTGGTCTCCTGGCGATGCTCTAGAGCTTAAATGCGCGTGTAGGGGCGGTGGAAAATGGTCGGGAACACGCAGTGCTCTGCGAGTCAGAGGCGGCGAACTCTACGGCGAGTGGTGGCTACGGGTACAGGCGGTGAAACGAACATGTCTGGTGGTCTCCTGGAACGGTGGGGTGCATACTGGCGGGCGGCGAGGGCTCGAGGTGGTCGGGTTCCGTGGGAACGGCGCGTGCTCTGCGGTGCGCGTCGGCATGGTCGAAAACAACACGGGCGCGACGTTCCTGGCGGTTCTGGTCGCTGTCTTCGAGCTAGGGCTGGTCGAGAAGGGGCGATGAGGCATGGGCTGCATGCTAGACAAGGTTGACACGGCTAGTTCTTCTCCTAGCTTGCTGTCCACACTGGGGTGACATGGGTGCTCTCGGCCTTCTCACCATTGATGACAATGGCTAGCTTACAGTGGTGCTAGAGGTTAGTTAAGGTTGCTAGATGATCTACTAAGGCTAGTTGTAACCAGAGAGGGAACAAGGTTGGCCAAAACACTGCTCAACATAGTGTTTTTGATTTTGTTGATTTGAATCTACAACCTGTTTGATGAAATGGCCGAATGAACTTACGTTTTGAATTTTGAAAATATTTTTGGTGGGTGTGCTAGGCATGTGTTGAGGGTTCTGTGGATGCTTGGGTTTTCAAAATTGAGCTTGTTTGAGTGGTTTTTGAAAAAGTGTGATCTTCCCATATGAAATAGATTCAATTTTAAACTGTCATTTAAACTAATAATTTAAATGTTTTTGGATGATCACAAAGTGGGCCTTGGTACCTTGTTATGAGTACTATCAAGGGGTGCAAAGATCTATACATGTTTCTGTTAAGTTCTAAAAGTTAACTATAGCCAAAGTATGCATGGGAGTTAATTTGGCCAAAGTGTCCATTCACTTAGTTTGTTTGTTTTGCCTTGTTTGTCTTTGGGAAAAGTTTGGGGATTATTTAGATTATGTTTATTTCACCTAAGAATCATTTTACAAGCAAATAAACACAGAACCATGGCAATTCAAAAGAATCCAAATTTTAATACACACACATATGAATGCTTTCATATTTTTAATTAGAAAAGTTTTTGTTAACCCTAATTTTGATGATTAGAGTTTGATGATCCAAGTTTAATATTTTTGGGATGTTACAAACCTTCCCCCCTTAAACAAAATATCGTCCCGAGATTTGAAAAAGGACGCAAAAGATTACCTTGGATTTGAAGAGATCGGGAAACTCCGTCCTGATATGATCTTCGCGCTCCCAGGTAGCTTCCTCTTCTGTGTGCTTGCTCCACTGAATCTTGAGAAACTTGATGCTTCGGGTTCTGGTAGTTCTGAAGGCTTCTTCCAAAATACGGATGGGTACTTCGGGATAGGTCAGGTCATCGTTGATTTCTATGGTCCGGTGATCAATATTATTGAACACTTCAGTCTTCTCCGGAACTTCGAGGCACTTGCGAAGTAATGAGATATGGAACACATCGTGCACGGCTGACATCTCTTCAGGTAGTTCCAATTGATACGACACTTCTCCTTGATGGTTCAGAATCTTGAAGGGGCCGATATATCTGGGGCCTAACATTCCTTTCAGTTGGAAACGCTGCATTCCCTTCAATGGCGACACTTTCAGATACACAAAATATCCTATGTTGAAGGCGAGGTCTCGACATCTCTTGTCGGCGTAACTCTTCTGCCTTGACTGGGCTGTCTTGAGGTGCTCACGAATCTTGTGAACCTTCTCTTCTGCTTTTCATAGGATATCGGGTCCGAAAATCTGACTCTCTCCTACTTCCGACCAATTCAAAGGGGTGCGACACTTCCTTCCATACATGAATTCAAATGGCGCCATTTACAAACTGGCTTGATAACTATTGTTGTATGAAAATTCTGCAAATGGCAGAAAGTCTTCCCACTTAGATCCATATTCTAACACACATGCTCTCAGCATATCTTCGAGTATTTGATTTACTCGCTCCGTTTGTCCATCGGTCTGAGGGTGATAAGCGGTGCTGAAATCTAGTCGGGTTCCTAAACCTTCTTGGACTTTCTTCCAGAATCTCGAGGTAAACTGAGTTCCTCTATCCGATACGATGTTCTTAGGGACTCCATGCAAACTGATGATTCTAGCGATGTATAACTCCGCTAGCTTCGAACTCTGATATGTGGTCTTGACGGGTAAGAAATGGGCGACTTTGGACAACCTGTCCACTATGACCCAGATAGAGTCATTTCCCCTACTAGAAGTAGGCAATCCGGTGATAAAGTCCATTCCAATGGAATCCCATTTCCATTCCGGAATCTGCAATGGTTGCAACAATCCTGCGGGTCTTTGATGTCCCTCCTTGACTCTCTGACATATATCACACTTGGCGATATAGCTTCCGATTTCTCTCTTCATCTTATGCCACCAAAATTGCTCCTTCAAATCTTGATACATCTTCGTTCCTCCGGGGTGGATAGAATAAAGAGTATCATGAGCTTCCTTCAGAATAACTTCTTTCAACTTAGAATCTGCTGGTACACAAAGGCGTACTTTGTACCACAGAACTCCTTCTTCGTCTTCGGTGAATCCGGCTACTTTGCCTGTACCGATACGACGCTTGATTCCGTCGATACTAGCATTTCCTTTCTGCGCCTCTTTGATCTGGCTGATCAAAGTGGGTTGAAGTTCTATGCTAGCAAAAAATCCTTCACTCACTAATTCCATTCGAAAATCTTCCATCTCTTTATGCAAGCTTGGTTGCTCCTTTAAAATCATGGAGTTCAAGCGGCACAGCAATCTGCTAAGGACATCTACTACCACATTGGCTTTACCGGGGTGATAGTGAATGTCCAGATCATAATCCTTGATTAGCTCAATCCATCTTCTTTGTCTCATATTCAGCTCCTTATGAGTGAATATATACTTCATGCTCTTGTGATACGAATATATCTCACAACGATTTCCCATCAGGTAATGCCTCCATGTCTTCAGGTCTAGAACTATGGCTGCGAGTTCGAGGTCATGGGTTGGGTAATTTTGCTCATGTTGTTTCAGTTGTCGAGATAGATAAGATATAACTTTGCCTTCTTGCATTAGAACACATCCGAGACCGATCTTGGATGCATCACAATACACGACAAAGGGCTTCGTGATATCCGGCATGATTAAGATTGGGGCTGAAATCAATCTCCTCTTGAGTTCTTGAAAACTCGCTTCACATCTGTCTGTCCATTCAAACTTCTTGTCCTTGTTCAGTAATTGGGTCATGGGTCTGGCGATACTCGAGAATCCTTCTGCGAACTTACGGTAGTATCCCGCCAATCCGAGAAATGCACGGACTTGGGTTTGAGTGGTTGGGGCTTGCCAATCTTCGACATCTTTCACTTTGCAGGGTCAACGGCAATTCCTCCGGCTGATACATTGTCCGAGGAATCCTACCTCCTGTAACCAGAATTCACATTTGCTAAACTTGGCATACAACCGATGCTCTCTAAGGGTTCCAAGAATGGTCCTTAGGTGTAGCTCGTGTTCTTCTTCTGATTTGGAATAAATCAGAATGTCATCATTGAAAACAACGACAAACTTATCCAGGAAGTCCATAAAAATCTTATTCATGAGATTCATGAAATAAGAGGGGGCATTGGTTAATCCAAAAGACATGACATTATACTCGTATAATCCATACCTGGTGGTAAAGGCAGTCTTGGGAATATCCTCTGCGCGAGTCTTGAGTTGATGATAGCAAGTTCTAAGATCAATCTTAGAAAACACTTTGGCACCGGTCAACTGATCAAACAAATATTCTATCTTAGGCAATGGGTACTTGTTCTTGATAGTGACATCATTCAACTTCCAATAATCTGTACACAAACGGTTACCTCCATCCTTCTTGTCCACGAACAAGACATGTGATCTCCATGGTGACGCACTTGGTTGAATCAATCCAATTTCCAACATGGCCTCAAGTTGCTTCTTCAGTTCTGCTAGTTCAGACGGGTTCATACTATATGGTCTCTGGGCTATGGGTCCGGTTCCGGGGATTAGTTCAATGATAAACTCGATAACCCGATCTGGGGGCATACCGGGCAAAATATCTGGAAATACATCGGGGTATTCACAGACTATCCGGACTTGGTCAATGGTAGGTTGGGATATACTCTTGTTGCACTTGAATTGATGAGGTAAATTTTCAGATACATGCTCGACTGATATTCCAGTTCTACTGGTCATGGTTATGGCTTTCTTGGCACAATCAATTAATCCTTTATGTTTGGACATCCAATCCATTCCTAGTACTACTTCCAAACCTTTAGTTCCAAGTACTATCAGATTAGCATAAAAATCTATGCCATGGATTCGAATAGGGACGGCTTTGCAAATTTGCCTAGCTTTGGTGGTTGAACCGGGATTTGAACAATCATAACATGCTTCAGTTTGGTTGGTTGAATCTTACTAGTGCATGCAAATTCTTCGGTGACAAATGAGTGTGATGCACCAAAATCAAAAAACACTCTAGCGAGTACTGAATTAACAGAAAACATACCCAGCACGACATCGGGCTCTTCCTGGGCTTCTTCAGCATGCATGAGAAAAAGACGGCCGTTGCGGTTGAGAGAGTTCCCTGGGGCAAACCTTCTTCCGGGCTGGACACGACGCTGCTGCTGAGCTGGGGCATTTGCATTGGGGGCTGCGGCATTCTTCTTGGGGCACTCATTGGAGTAGTCGCCTTTATTTCCACAGTCATAACAAGTTACCTGCGACTTGTCCTTTGCTGCAACAGGCACAACATTGCTTCCAGTCCTCGGGGTAGTGTTGGTGTTGGTGGCAGCATTGTTGTTGTTGAACGTGGGTGGTGCACGGTTGAAATTTCCAGAGTTGCCGGGGTTGTTGTGATTTCCTCCGGGCCTTGGGTTTCCACGGTTGGGATAGGTCGGACGGTTCATCGGGGGTCTGTTGGTTCTTGGGGCAAATCCTGGAGATGGGTTGGGGCGATACTTTGGGGTCTGATGGGTTCTTGGCTGATGCATCATGCGGCGCTTGCGGTTCTCATTGGCTTGGTTGATCTTTCCTTCCATCTGGATGGCAGAGTCGACAAGATCTTCAATATCAGCAAAGGGGATATTGACAAATACTGTCTGCATCTCATCGTGCAGACCATTTAAGAATCTCTCTTTCTTCTTGGCTTCAGTGTCGATATCATCCGGGGCATACCTAGCTAATGACAAGAATTTGTCACGATATTCCACTACGGTCATCCACCCTTGCTTCAATTCTCTGAACTCATCTCTCATTCTCTTGATCAAACCCGGGGGCACATGGGTTCTGCTGAACTTGACCTTGAATTCCTCCCAGGTCATCATCTGTCCTCCGGTCATTGCACGAACGCTGTTCCACCATGCTCTTGCATCTTTGGCTAGATAGTGGGTGGCGAACAGAACTTTCTCGTTAGCTTCCACTCCGGCAACTTCCAGGTTGTTTTTCATGGTCTGCAGCCAATCATCGGCGTCTAAGGGCTCTTCTGACTTAGTGAAAACGGGTGGGCTGGTGTTCTGGAAATTCTTGAGCTTAGATCCATGGTTATCCGGGTTTCCTTGGCCTTGATGGTTGTGGGATAGCTGGGCTATCTGCTGAAGGGTGGCTAGGTTGGCTTGACGTTCGGCTCTTTTAGCTTCGCGGTGAGAAACCAACATTTGCAGGATCTGCAACATCGGGTCCGGGGATGAACCACTTCCTCCGCGTGGCATCTAAAGATTGAGATAGATCATGAGAAAAGAGGGAAATTTCTAAGGTTCAGGGACTTTGAAAAGTTTTTAAAGTTTGACTCGGATTTTCTATCAACTTGCTTTTCATTCATTCATAGCACACGATACAAACACAAACCACAAAACAAGAAAAACAGATGGTTTTAAGAACCATTCTGGAAACTATGATACAGTGGGACCGAATACAACTCACTACGCTAGTGCTCAAGTGCTACTACTCCTCGGAGTCGGTCTAGTCGTCATCCTCATCATCCTCGTCGTCATCGATGAAGGCGAAATCATCCTCATCAGTGAAGAAGTCCATAGCCTGATCCTCCAGAAAATCATCGTCATCGCTGAGATAGGAGTAGGGGTCTCCATGAAGGTCTTCTCCAGCATTCTCCCTTTCCTCCAACTGCATGTCTCTCTCGTGGATGGTCTCCTCCAAATCCGAGATACGGTGGCGAAGACGGGCAATGATGCACTCCTTCTTGTCGAGCTGACGGCAGCGAGACTTGCGATCCTTCGCTAGCATGGCGATGGTCTGATCCTTCGTCTTGATGATGGCGGACTTGTGGTTGGAATAGTCACGACAATTATCCAATTCCTACTGACGATCGTACATCATGAAGCTAAGGTGGTCCAACTAAGTCTTCATCTCGTGGTGGTATGGGGCTTCCAGTGGCTGTCCCATAGCATCACGCCTTGGACAAAACTCAAAGCGGGTACCCTTGATCTGGTTGATACTCTGCCCACACAGATGGGCAAGAGCTTCCTGCATGGCCCTGACAAGTCCATCGAGCCAGTTGTTCTCTCTTAAGGTGAACTGAATTCCCTCGGTAGTGGGAGGTTCAATATTTCCTCAGAGATTTGCAACAATTAGCCACTGCAGATCTTCTCCTCCTTGATCATTGAGCTGAGCTCCGAAGAACTCGGGGTGTGGACGTTCCAGAAGTTCCGAAAGCTGGTCCAAATCCTGCTCAAAGATGAGGTCTCCTCCATTCCCCAACTGATAAAACTTGCTGTACTTCACGTCCATCTATAAGAGTAAGTTAGTAGAGTGATCCAGTGTGTCAAATTTTATGTATTTTGCAAGAGTTTTTGAGGAACATGAATTTTCACGAAAGAATCAAAGTGATAAGAATGGGAATAAGTTTTTGTAAATATTTGCTTCCTTTGGTTTTGAAACTAAGTTTTTGATTCAAACGTCCAGTCTAACTAGGGTCTCGTATGGTCAGGATGGCTCTGATACCAATTTGTAAACACTCGGATTTTTAATCCCAGATGCCTGTTATGCCATACATCGCAATCCCAGGATTACCATTTTTGCGAGACATAACAAAATTGGATACCACAGTACATCATCCATTCACATAAGGTCTTACACAAATAAGGATCTCATGATCCAGTTCTTAATACAACTCAGGCAGCAGAATAACGTAATAATAAAAGTAGTGTAGGCGAAGTTCCATCTTCGGGGTCACAGGCAATGCTGATGATGGGAGATGATCCTAGTTGTCGTAAGCTTCCTAGGGTCCTTCGTCCTGGTACTCCTCTTCATAGTATGGCCATGGGAATAGCCAGGGACAAAGCCATGAGTACTCTTTAAGTACCCGCAAACTAATACTAACAGTTAAAGGGGTTTTTGTAGTAGGACACTAAGCTCTAGGGTTGTTTTGCAAAAAGCCAGATTTACCTCTACTAAGTTCAGAAGCAAGAAAGCTGGTTGAAGTTTATATCACCTAAGTGGGAACTTGATTTTCATATCACAACTCTATTGTGGTCAAGTCAAATTCTCAATTCATTTCACAAGTCATTTTGAAAACACCTGACGGGGGAACAGTATGGCCACTCCAACTGTCCATAACCGCGGACACGGCTATTCGAATAGTTTGACACTCCTGTCAGGAACAAATCCTAAATTCGACCACAACATTCGCTACATCTGTCAGGAACAAATCCTAAATTCACCATACTCAGTATGCGGATAATCAATCCTAACCTTTCAATTACACGCCCTAGTATAGGCACCTCTCCTATGAGTTGGCCTCCCAACCATGACCAACTGTCATCTTGGGTACTGCACAGGTGGACAATCATCACAAGGTAGCCTCAGCTCAGACCTTGGCTGTGAGGGAACCCATACTAAGGTATATAAGTTTCCAGTCAAGCCCTACCCAATTTTCGGGTATTGTGGTTGTACGGTAAAATTGGAATGGTATCGCATCCAGACAACCATCAGTTTTATAAAGGGCTAAGGCTCATGCCTCAACATTTTCATCATCAAAATCATCTGGTGTTCGGAAAACACATGTCAAAACATCTCAGTAGAATGACTCATCATTCTAAGGTTTTCATAACCATTTTCCACCAAGTATTCCCATCTAAAGTTGGTCAAGTTTTATGCTTAGCACCTACATCTACAAGTGGTGGTGAGTACTAATGAGGGGTGGTAAACAAGTGGATTTTTAACTAAGTAAAATCTCATGCCTTAGGATGACATCAAGATTATATAGCTTAGGCCAAATTTAATGCTCTTTATGCAACCTTCAGTTATCTTCCTAGAATCTACAAGTCACTTAAGTAGACTCTAAGTAATAGCTTTGATAAAGAAATAAAGTATAAAGCTTGCAAGTAAAACTAGGAGGAGGTATCGTCAATTATGTCTAACCAAGCATGCTTAGTGCATTTCATAGGTTATCTAACTTTCATAATTGCAAGTGTTAGCTTGCTCAATCAACTAGTAGTATTAGTCTTGCCTTGTGCAGAGCAGTGGTTGAAGTTCTCCTCGGCTTCTTTTTCGTAGTATCCTCCTTCCTCCTTGTATCCTTGGTCGGTACTAGCATCTATGAATAAATATGAGGTACACAATCACCAAACAATACTTAACTACTTTCAATCATCACACAAAAGGGTTCTATAGATGATCTAGCATCATCACTAACATTCAAGATTAAAGCATTTGTCTTATTTATTTTATTTTTAGAAAAGTAATTTCTACTCATTGAAAAACTACTTAAGATTTAATATTCTCCAACTCAAACATGGGATCATGTTGACACATGTCATCAACACATATTTCAGTACATGAGAATGTGATTTAAAGTGGTGTCACAATTTAATAAGGTTTAACTTTTTATTTTAAATAAAATAAGTGACTAGAAATGCCTATGTGTCATTCTTTTATTACTTGAACATTATTTCTGTAAGTAAACCCATATGTTTTTTTATATATTCTTAAAGGTATGGTCAAATGTGATTTTTGAGAGTTGGAATCAAATTAAAAGCTATTATGGTTGAAATTTGAAAAATGTTTGAATGCAGAAAATCTTCTGCCTTGTTATTTTTCCCAAGGTTGATCTATACATCCAAATGATTTGAATCCAACGGTCTTGGATTAAGCATTTCAATACCCTTCTAACAAAATTGGTTTCATGCAATTTGGTTCACTAAATCGAGTTGGGTTGATTTTTGAAACTAGGTATAGAACTATGTTTGAACTTAAAAAGAAAAAGCTAAATTCAAACGAGTGGGCTGCGTGGGAAGGGTTATTGGGCCGGCCCAGTGTCACTCCGCAGCGCGGGGCTCAACTGACAGGGGGGGTCTACCAGTCAGTGGCTCATAACGCGCGAAGCGGAACGGGGCGATGTGGTGCGTTAGATTACAAGTGAGATCAACGGCTGAGGGTCGTCGTCAACGATGAACAAGTCACCGGCAAGCTCGAACCCTAGCGGCTCGGTGGGGGTACATAGGGGGCATACCGGGGCTCTAGTGACGACAGCGAGGCGGGCAAAACGAAAAAGTCGACAACAACGAACTCAGGGGTGGTCGCGGCAGCTCCGGGGGTGGTCGAAATCAACGGCTCCCTTCTTCTCCAGAGGCGGCCTGCTCCGGTGCAATTCCGGCGAGCTGCTGCTCCTCGTGCTCCTGCTAAGGAATGGAATGATCAGTGAGATGAGGGGAGTGAGATGGTGTGAAGAAATCGAGCGGGGGTCGTCTCCTTTTATAGGCTCGACGGCGAGACCGAGAGGGATGGGCAGGCGACGATGGCGACACGGCTACGGGCGGCTAGAGGCATGGCCGAGGTTGGCGATCGACGTTGGTCTCCTAGCGATGCTCTAGAGCTTAAATGCGCGTGTAGGGATGGTGGCAAATTGTCGGGAACACGCAGTGCTCTGCGAGGCAGAGGCGGCGAACTCTGCGGTGAGCGGTGGCTATGGGGTACGGGCAGTGAAACGAACATGTCTGGTGGTCTCCTGGAACGGTGGGGTGCATACTGGCGGGCGGCGAGGGCTCGAGGTGGTCGGGTTCCGTGGGAACGGCACGTGCTCTGCGGTGCGCGTCGGCATGGTCGAAAACGACACGGGCGCGGCGTTCCTGGCGGTTCTGGTCGCTGTCTTCGAGCTAGGGCTGGTCGAGAGGGGGCGATGAGGCATGGGCTGCATGCTAGACAAGGTTGACACGGCTAGTTCTTCTCCTAGCTTGCTGTCCACACTGGGGTGACATGGGTGCTCTCAGCCTTCTCACCATTGATGACAATGGCTAGCTTAAAGTGGTGCTAGAGGTTAGTTAAGGTTACTAGATGATCTACTAAGGCTAGTTGTAACCAGAGAGGGAACAAGGTTGGCCAAAACACTGCTCAACATAGTGTTTTTGATTTTGTTGATTTGAATCTACAACCTGTTTGATGAAATGGCCGAATGAACTTACGTTTTGAATTTTGAAAATATTTTTGGTGGGTGTGCTAGGCATGTGTTGAGGGTTCTGTGGATGCTTGGGTTTTCAAAATTGAGCTTGTTTGAGTGGTTTTTGAAAAAGTGTGATCTTCCCATATGAAATAGATTCAATTTTAAACAGTCATTTAAACTAATCATTTAAATGTTTTTGGATGATCACAAAGTGGGCCTTGGTACCTTGTTATGAGTACTATCAAGGGGTGCAAAGATCTATACATGTTTCTGTTAAGTTTTGAAAGTTAACTATAGCCAAAGTACGCATGGGAGTTAATTTGGCCAAAGTGACCATTCACTTAGTTTGTTTGTTTTGCCTTGTTTGTCTTTGGGAAAAGTTTGGGGATTGTTTAGATGATGTTTATTTCACCTAAGAATCATTTTACAAGCAAAGAAACACAGAACCATGGAAATTCAAAAGAATCCAAATTTTAATACACACACATATGAATGCTTTCATATTTTTAATTGGAAAAGTTTTTGTTAACCCTAATTTTGATGATTAGAGTTTGATGATCGAAGTTTAATATTTTTGGGATGTTACATGGTGGCTATATAATTTTTCATGGAATTATGATCAGGTACTTAGGGTTTTTGTCTTGGGGGGATTATATAGGCGGAGAGGCGAGGTCGGTGGAGCGCAAGGGGGCCCACACCCTAGGGCGGCGCCCCTGGCCGCGCCTATCCCAGGTGTGGCTTCGCCTTGCCCAGGTGTGGCTGCACTGGGGTGCGTCTCCCCCTCTCCTCCGGACTCCGTCTCTAAAAAATAGGAAAATTGGCTTTTGTTTCGTCCAATTCCGAGAATATTTCTTTACTAGATTTTGTGAAATACAAAAACAAGAGAAAACGGGAAACTACGTGTATGGCACTTGTTAATATGTTCGTTCCAGAAAATTCATAAAAATGCCACAAAGTGTAGACAAAAAAATAAAATAATTGGTGCAAAACAAGCATGGAGCATCAAAAATGATAGATACCTTTGCATCGTATCAGCATCCCCAAGCTTAACTCATGCTCGTCCTCGAGTAGGTAAGTAATAAAAAGAATAATTTTTGAGGTGACATGTATTGATCAAGGTATTGCGAAGCATTGATAGATGGGATCAAAGTACTCTAAACATAATCAGGAACGATATATTTCTGACAATAAGACTAGCAACTCTGTTGCAACATGAAAGGCAACACAAACAAAAGATCATGAATAATGCTTTGAAAGACATTTGTTTGTTTCACATATAGAAAACATAGTAAGAGTGGTATTCAGATTTGTCCTTCATGGAATAGCAAAACCTAAATGCATAGGACACCTTCAAAGTTCATAAGGGTGACAAGATACAAATAATTTAAGAACAAGCAATACCATAATTATGAATGAATCAACAAACTTTGGGACAACGCACATTGAACTCAGAATGAAAACTATGCTCTCTTAGCGGGTGCATAGAGATAGAAGATGGAGACTTAACAAAAGTAAAAGAAATTCCCTTAACAGAGGGAAGTAGGTATTAAATGTTTTTATAAAGCTTCCAAAAATTATGGTACTCATTAGCTTTGAGATCTCATTACCCCTATCATAAGCATCTTGAAGTGACTAAGGTTAAAGTGAGGGCAAATATGAGCTATATGCTTGGCAAATCACAAGTTGAAAATCTCATGCCCCTTGAGTACGAGTACCGAGGACTCATGCTACTCAACTTTGGTCCCAGGAAAGTTCTTGTCATTGTAAGTATATGTGTATCATAGAGAACCGCCAACGGGGTACCCCTTGCCCCATGACACAGGAGCTATCCCATATCAAAATGACAAGGCAACAGACAGTGAGCATCTCAGCAATCCCTTTTTTCTATTTGAATAGTTTTTATTGAGGATGCTTCATAGAATGCCACTATGGTTTTGATGCAAGTTTCCACCA